>JAPFFP010055267.1:0-28831 GCA_026153255.1 Solanum medicagineum | reverse complement strand
AGGTCATCTAACTCATTATACTTTAGGAGATATGGTTATTTGAAGTTGACCCTTCTATCGACTCATACGAAAACTTAACTGGTAGAAACTTCTTTGAACTTGACTTGATGTAAAAGATCCTTTATGACTCTAAATAACAGCTAATATACTTTAAATACTTAGGAATTGATCCTAGCATGTACATACAACTTACAAGTCATTGATTCACCTAACTTTTATAAAATCATACATTAGAACTGCAACCTCATATCAGCTCCAATTTTATTCTCATACTAAGAAATTGACTTTAACATCTATGCTCAATTCAGAATCCTCAATTAAAATCTTATATCATATGAAGGATGACTCGGTCTTAGCTTAAAAATAGTTGGGGTGTTATAGCAATAGATAAGCATAATCTCAATATGGCATGCATGATCAATGCTTGAAGTAAAACATGCTTGTAAATCATTCAACTTGCATTGTAACGACCCAAGCCTAGGGGCCTAGACGTGACCGGCGAATGGGGAACCCGAAAGAACTCCAAACAAGCCTCTTAGCATGTCATTGCACATCCTTACTCGCGGAAGCAATGTAAAACAACACAAGAAACATAAACAAAGGGGAATTGGGACTACAAGAGAGGGATTAATACTTAACTAACATGGAAAAGTTTGGAAAACAAGGGCAAGGGACTATGGTAAAGCTTGCATGACATCATAATGAAGATATGAAAGAGTCAAGGCTCATAACATAGATATATATCTTGTCCAACAACACCTTTACTTCAAAGTACTTAGGGGGGGCCAAGACAAGCAACCGGGCTCACCCTGATAGTAAAAATAAGATAAAGAATAATGTCTCCATTCATAATAAGAGAAACATAGATAAGATCCCTGAAGTGGAGGACTCACCCACTAACTTGAGTAGTACCAAACTAGCCACTTGGATGAGGAGGATGATCAACTTGGGCTTCAATCCCTACATGGTGATATCATTTAGGCAAGAGTATGCATTAGTATGTTTGAATGTACTAAGTATGTAGTATGCAATGCAACAAGAGATAGGCATCAAAGTCAAAATGCATAACAATAGGCATAGGCATAATATAACAATATGGCATGTGTGATCAATGCTTAAGTAAAACATGCTTAAGTAACTCATACTCATATAGGATATCATAAGTGTAGAAAAGACCAAGCTAGATTTCCAAGGTACAAAGCCCTTGGTGGTTGTGTGATACAAACCCATCACATGGTTGATGATAATCACACCTTATCACTATGGTGGCGAAGTACAAACCCCTCACATAGTTGATGAGTACAAACCCCCACCTCGGTTACCTGGGCTCTTGTCTCCCCGGATCAGGTATGGTCTAATGCAATACTTTATATAGAATATATCATACACATAAACTCACTTCATCATCATATAGTCAATCATAACATATCTCATGCTTTGGACCTTCAATACCTCAAGAAACCACATCCATATATTTTATCAAACACTTAGAGGGTGTGTAATGCTTGTATAAAACCATGAAATATAGAGATGAAATCATGCAAAAAAATCCATTGTAAAACCATCAATCATCAGTTTGCAACACCCTCAAGAAACATACATCTAAACTCCTCATCAAAACTTACAATAGATCAAAGATTTATAGCTCAAAACGTAGCAAAATAGTCACAATATCTCATAGCTTTAAAAGTGTGCAGTGAATTTCATAATAAGCAAGACCCAATTTGTAAATCAACTTTAAATAATGCAACTTGAGTAAATGGAGGCACCATGGGTGGAAGGATCCAATGGCTAAAACCCACATACCTTAGCCTGGAGATGAACTTGGTGAAGATTGGAGATGGAGACTTGAAGAAGGACCTTTAAGGAAAACCTTTGTTCGGGATGAGGGTCTAAGACTTGAACCTTGAGAGAAATATAAGACTAAGGGTTTGAGTGAGTATTGGGAAATATCTTGGGTGATACGAGGGTGAAACAATTGGTTGATACGAGGGTGAAACAATAACAAGTATAAGTGTTTTCTCATGTGGGAAGGCTCAGGACCAAGACATAAAATTCTTGGACCGAAAATTTAAAAACTGGCATCAAAAACAATAGGGACACATCGCTAGGGTAACGCAGAAACAACACTGGAATTCGTCACTTTAAGAATTGAAATTGTGATTCGCTCGCTCTAAAATCGGGGTTATACTCTTTTTCCCCGAATTTTGGCCCCCTGAACACAAATATGAAATCAGATTTTCGATAACGCACAAAGATTTAGAGACTTATGGAATTTAAAATTTTGAGCATTTCGAGGCACATTTTGGGCAACCTTTTGGGGTCGTTTCATGCATAGAAGATACTACATGTGTGGGAAGAGACCTCAACCAACAAAGATTAAGACCAAGTGAGCTACAACTTGGAATCCCACCTCTTCACCGGTAAAGAGGAGATCTACTTGCCAAGGTAAATCATACTTCACCTTATGTGAACCCGTCCCATTTTGGAGAACCTTCCTTACGAGATCCCATCCTATTTCATAAAGGATTTCATGAGAAACTTTGCATTATGGGAGCCCATCCCATTTTGGGAAGAATTTCAAGAGAAAGTGCACTAAATGGATCCACTAGTATAGCAAGGGTATAACATAATCCTATGTTGGCACATAGTTCAAGGAAAAAGAGCGAACCCTCCATCCATCGGTGCTAAGTCAAATCCTACAGAATACTTATTAAATCATACATTAATAACTGGTAATAAACATGGAATTATGACATGAGTAGCTCTTAAACATACTTGATCTCTAATGGTGAGCCTAACTTGAAACATGAGAATAGATCATCATCAAACATTACCCTTGCATTAACATCAAAGGCTCATAAGAGGTAAAATCTTAAAAATATAGCGTAAGTTCATACTTGCATAACCGTAGATAATTTCATGAATTCATAACATACTTGATTGCCCATATACATTGTGAAGTCACTAGACTTATAAAACATGTAATTAACTTGAGAATTCTTGACTTGACATTTTATCAAACACTTGGTGGGTCTGTAATGCTTGTTCAAAATCATGCAATTCAAGTGTGATATCATTTGAGAAAACTCATGCAAATCGACCTACCAATATATTGCAAACCCCTCATGTGAGATACCTTGAAGTCCTTCATCAAACTCATAAAAGATCATAGTTTCATAGCTCAAAACATACATAGTCTCAATAGACAAAATAAACTCATAGTATAAGCTTGAGATAGATAGACATGCCTATTTAATTAACATTTCATAAAACCCCAACATATTTCATGCTTGTAATCCATAATTAAAGATACCCATAGATAATAAAACTTGAAAACATGGAATTATCGTGAGATAGGATGATTGGGCACCATGGATGAAAGGACCCAATGGTTGAAACCCACATATGTAAATTTGGGGATTCCTTGATGTATTCATAAAGGAGACTTGAAGCTTGAATGGAGTTCTTGAGATTCGGAGTTAAGCTTGAGATAGTTTAACTTTGGATGAAATATTTGGCTAAGTCTTGGATATGTTTTTGAGAGGGTCTTGAGTGATATAGAGTTGAAAAATGGATAAGTATAGGTGTTTTTATGCATAACTGGGCATGGGCTATGGCCCCTAGGCCCTTGGACCGAAATAGAAACTATGGAAAAAATGTACATCTCCGCGGCCTTGGAGAGTCACGCCCAGGGCGTGGATCGTCTCTAAAAATTGTAAATTTGCGAAAATTATTTTTCGCTACGAGTCCTCTATAGTCGAGGTTATACCCAATCCCCAGTCAATATTTCCCCTTGATAACAAATATGAAGTTGGATTTTCAATGTCACGCACGGATTTTGAGATATATAGAACTTATAATTATGGGCATTTCCTAGGAACATTTTTGGGGTGTTTCGTTTTGGTTGATTATGATGGATTTCCGGAAGAGGATTTCATCCTTTGTAAAGTAGGTAAAACTCGAATTGGATTACTCCAAAATTTCATTGGTGGCGTACGAATTCTTGCTCCATTTGCATCTTTCTTGCGTTTAGATTATTTCGTTGTCCAATTAAATTGTTTTAAATTATAATCTGTTATGCGTACATGTTGAGTCATGAAATTGAGTACTCTGGCACAAAAATATAGCTAAGTTTTTCCTTGTAAGTTTGTAGATAGAAAATTGGAAGACTGTAGTCGATAAAATGTAATTATTATGATTTCATTCAGCGGCTTGGAATTTGCTATTTGCCTAAACATTTTTCTGTTTATAAAAGCAAGTTTAATTTGCATGTGGACGCGGAGTAATACCATAAACAAGTAAATGGAAATACCATGGTTGATATTTACTGCATCAAATTTGGAAAGCTACTAAGGATGAATGTCACACCTCGGGAGGGTAACCTAGATGTGGTCGGCACTCAGAGACTAGTCGTAATCCCCAAGCGAACCATTTGGCCTCGTCACATTCATTCAATCAATAAACTCTATCAATCAACGGAAGACTAAATAAAGTAATTGGCACATCTCATCTAGTTCTCAAAAGAATATCAAATAAATAAAAGGGCTAGTAGAAAGAAACCAGCTTAACAAGTCTTAGCATCAAGATTTCACTCTAGTATATGAAACCTCTATCCCTATCAAGTGGTTCCAATGATAAAGCAATGACTACCTCAAATCAAAAATAAATGTAATCAATGTCTAACTCTAATAAGCAAGATGAAATAAATGTAATGAATCCTCCGTAGTAAGGGAGGCTCACCAAATCAGCTGAACTGCTCAGATCCTCAAAGATCCGCATGTTGACAATCTCTAATAGTTGTCTCTACATCATGAAATGATGCAGTGCTGATTGGCATTTGTACATGGAATGTACGGTATGTAAAATAGCTGAATGAAACAAAAATAGGTAGAATAATATGGAACAATAACCAAATCAAAATATCAAGTGTCTATCTAAATAAAGAATAAGAGTAGACAAGTGACCTATCAACCAATTCAACCTCATCAATCAAATTGTACTCATCTCAAAGGAACTCAACTCAACTCATCTCATCTCATCTCAACTCAGAGTATTCAATATAGGAACTTTCTAGGAGTTTCTCTTATCCAATAACAATCACTTATGAGCCAGTGATTGTACAACATCCAACCGATCTTGTCATGACCCTTTTGTACTTGCCAAGTAGAGAACGAATCGAATCCACTAGGGATCCAGTAGATCTACAAGTCCTCTATTGTTTTAGGGACTCTATCAAGAGGGAACCTCCATGTAATGTAATGGTTTTAATCCTCGCCTATCATTGGCAATGTAGTTAATGAGTGCGAATTGGCTTTACTCTTACCCATTTCGGTGCTTGATACTCTAACAAAGACTCAATGCATAAGACACATCAATCTGAATCAAACTATCTCAATCAACCTTGTGGTTGCACTCATCATTCAATTAGTCTAATAAAGACTCTCATCATCTCATATCAACATCTCAATCAATAGCTCAAGGCTTAGATCAATCATAAGGGAACAATCGAATAGACAAATCATTAGAGATCATTTATGGATACTCATAGGACCATCAAGTTCTATCAACCTATCATCATACTTACTTCACAATCAGAATCAATAATCTCAAGTCAAGGCTCTAGACTCAATCCCTAGTTTCATTCATTCATGCTTTTAAAAGTTAACATATAGGGTTTATACACTAACTCGTGAAAAGTTTCAATTCAAGAAAACAAGTTTATGATGATCATCAATATATGAAAATACATGTAATTAATATAAATTTCAAGAAAATCTTCAAGAAGCAATTCAAGAAACATGTATGGGGACTCATGAACATTCAATTCCTCTATGACCATCTATGGAGCACATGGGAGGACAGTCCAATGCTTTAGTTTAGCTTTACATACCCAAATTGAACCTTTGGACAATCAACCTCAAGGAACTCTCTTCGAACTTCTCAATTCCTCGCTACTCTTGTCTTCTCTTTAGACCTAGTCTTTTTCAAGAACTTAGAATAGGATTTAAAACCCTTTTTATACTTAAAACGACTCATTTTTGTCATATATTAAGTCCAAGAGGGGTTTTAAACGGTCTAGAAAGCCCCTCACGAAATTCAAGAAAAGTCCATCACCATCTCAGGAAATGGGGTCTATGATGCGGGCAGGGTTTATATTCAATATTTTTCACCAAATATTTTCTGAACGAGGACTCTAATCCCATAGAAAATTCTTAGAATAAAATCAATTGTTGGTCCATGGCAGATGTTTGTCGCTCACCCTCACTGGTGCATTTTCGCATCCAAAAATTATCTTTTGTTCTAGTTGCTCTAAAAATCAACCGAGACCACTTTCCGAGTCAATATTTCATGTTGAACGCATATCCAGTCTCTAATTTGCCATCGGAGCATGGGAAGACATGTTACGCGTACAACTATCCTCTAGGGTTATTTTGATAATTTTACCGAGTGCTACATTATCTCCCCTTTGGAATCTTCCATCCTTGAATGATAAGTAGAGGTAGACATCAAGGCATGAATATTGTTAAGACTCATCTAGATACTCGCTCAATTACTTGAACTCTCTACTCCTCATCAATCTCGACAAACTATATTCAGACTCAGGAATAGGTACATCAACTCAGATAGACAATCCGGTTCAGATCAAGAGTAGAGTCATTATCTTAGACATCCTCACTATTAGGTACAAATGGAATGCCAAAACATAATCATTTCAAATTTTTTAAACACTTCGACAATAAGTCGTCAAACTCGAGAAGGAAGTCATCAATTCTAATCACGAATGGGGCCATTGCGATCTACAAGACTCTATGGACATTCTCAAGCTTAACTAATCACCTCAATTGTGCTCATTTTCATAGCACTCTACTCCATCAATGTGTCACAACCCAAACCTAGGGCCTAGATGTGACACGACGAAAAGAAAATTCGAAGGGACCCCAAACAAGCCTCTTAGCATATCAATCACACATCCTTGGTCGAAAAAGAAAAATAAGCAACAATAAAGATATAATAAAAAGGATGCGAGACTAAGGGAAGTCTTTAATAATCACAAAAAACATAAAAGAGTCAAGCTCATAGCATAAGTACATTATAGCATCCAACGACACCTCTAACTTGGAATGGAGCAGGGACCAAGATATTTTTCGGCCTCATCCTCATAATAACAAGTGTTCAACATAATGAAGTCTCAAAATAGTAAGAGTAATGTAAATGGTTTCCTCAGACTTGAGGACTCACCAATGCTTATCTCCAAAGTACTAAACTAGCCATGTGGAGGATGATCAATAGGAGCTTCGATCTCTTCATGGTAATATCATGCAGGCATAGAGTATGCGTTAGTACATTTGGATGTACTAAGTATACGGGATGAAATACAATAAGACGTAAGTTAATATAGTCAAAATGCATAATCATAAACAATGGATATATAATCTCAATTGGCATGCATGATCGATGCTCATAATAAAACATGCTTGTAGATCATACATCTTGAAAAATATATATATATATATATATATATATATATATATATATATATATATATAGTGATGTCAACTGACATAGACCAAGCAGCTACAACTTTGACTCCGAGGCCTAATACCCCCTCAGTTCAGGTGACTGGGCATGACACCCCCCGGCGAAGTGTGGTCTAGTTGACAAGGCAAACCAAACATGATAACATGAACTAGATGGATCCAGTAGTATAGCAAGGCTAGTAATCATAATGCTATAGTGGTACATAATTTAGAGGCTAAAGACTTTATATAAGGTTCCCTCGAGCCGAGCCCCCATCTTAAGCCTCAATCGGTGCTAAGTCAAATCCCAAGGAATACTTGAAATAATCATACTTTAAACATAACATGTATAGCTAGTAAGAACATGACTTGAGTAGCTCGTGAACATGCTTGACCTCTACATGTGATCCTAACTTGAACATGAGAGTAGATCATAACCACACATGAACCCTTTCTTTAACATGAATGGCTCACAAGAGGTAAAATTCTTGAAATGGGGCTTAACATGATACTTGTAAAATCATAGGTATTTTTCGATAATTCAATACATACTTGAAAGCCCTTAATCATCATGAAGTCAGTTCACTTGTAAATCATGTAATAGATCATCAATAACTTGAGAATTCTTGTCATGTCATTTTATCAAAACACATGGTCGGTTCATTATACTTGTTCAAAATCATGTAATACAAGAGTGAATAAGATGAGTAAACTAAATGCAAATCAACCACCAACATGTAGTAAAAACCTCATTTTGGGTACCTTGAAATCCATCACAAAAGGTCATAATAGTTTTGTCACGACCCAAGCCTAGGGCCTAGACGTGACCGGCAAATGGGGAACCTGAAAGAACCCCAAACGAACCTCATAGCATATTATTAGATATCCTTAGTTGCGGAAGCAATATAAAACACCATAAGAAACATGAACAAGGGGAAATGGGACTAAGGGAGAAAGAGAGAGTTTAATACTTAAACAACATAGATGAGTCAAAGCACAAACATAATACATAACTTGTCCAACAACACCTCTAAACATAGATAATTAGCACGGGCCGAGACAAAGCAATGGGGCTCACCCTCATAGTCAAAATAGCAATAAAGAAAAAGGCATCAATACACAACATAAGAAACATAGACTAACATCCTCGGAATGGAGGACTTACCAATAAGGTTAAGTGAAACCGTACTAGCCATGTGGGTGGAAATGCTCAAGCGGTCGTCCAGCTCCTACACAAGGTCATTTCATGTAGCCATAGAGTATGCATTAGTACGTTGGAATGTACTTAGTATGTGGGATGCAATGCAACAAGAGATAGGCAATGCAATCAAAATGCATAATAATAGGCAATAGGCATAATATAACAATATGGCATGCATGGACAATGCTTGTAGTCAAACATGCTTGAAAATATCCATTCTTTCATAGCTTACTTAACCCATTAGCATAACCTAAGTAGCTTATCCAATTACCTTATCCTAGAGAGTGAGAGATATAGCATGAGTTCATAACTCCAAATCATACATGAGGGTAAGGAGTACATCATAGTTCATAACCTCATAAAGAGTAACATAACTTCATTGACACCAGCATAACCTCATAAAGTAACATAACCTCATAGGGAGTAGGATAACCTCATAAAGAGTTACATAACCTCATAAAGAGTAACATAACCTCATAGGGAGCAGCATAACCTCATAAAGAGTAACATAACCTCATAGGGAGTAGCATAACCTCATACAGAGTAACATAACCTCATAGGGAGTATATTACATTCGTACATGAGGGTAAGTTGTACAACATAGCTCATAACCCTACATGTAGGAATCGGCCTTGCACTAAAGGGTAAAACACGTAACATAGTTCATAACCCCTCCTAGCAGGCTTTAACAATTGACAAGAGCATAAACCTTATCTCAACAATCCAACAAGTCATCAACAATTCACAAGAACATGAAAACATGAGCCGAAAATTCCCTTGCAATATCAAAGGTGCTTTACATAATTCAAACACATATATTCTTTCCTTTTATCCTTGTATACATATCTTCCCTTCTTATAATTATTTGGTCATCACATACATATATCATTTCATCATCATTTCATCATTATTTCATCATCATATAATCATCATAACATCATTAAACTCATAAAACATGCATTGGACCCGCAATTCCTCAAGAAACCCTAGTCGGACATTTTATCAAACACTTGGTGGGTGTGTTGTGGGGGTAAAAGATCATGCAATCTAGAGATGAAATCATGCAAGAAAATCCATTGTAAAACCATCAATCAATAGCTTGTAACACCCTCAAGACATACACATGAAAACCCCTCATCAAGTCCAACATTAGAAACAAGATTTAGAGCTCACAACATGCTAAAACAACCACATTTTCATGAACTAAAATTATTGTGTAGTAAATTTCTCAATATACAAGACCCACATGTAAAATCAATATTAAATCATGCAATATTAGTAAAAAGGAGCTGTAGGCACCATAGGTGGAAGTATCCAATGGTTCAACACTACATACCTTAGCTTTTTTAGAAACCTTGAAGAAGGCTTTAATGAGGACTTGAATCTTAAGTGAGATCCTTAAGATTGGTCTTGAGTTTTGGGACTTAAATTTGGGAGTAAATATTTCGCTAAGTGTTTTGGTGAGTATTGGGGAATCTTTAGGATGACATGAGGGTGAAATAAGGCTAAGTATAATTTTCTAGTGTGGGAACCCTTAGGCCCAATACTTAAAAGTTTTGGACCGAAGTCAAGAGAAAATAGGACCAAAACGGACTTCTCACTGGAATTGCATTTTCTGCACAAACGAGTTCCACAAAAATGGGCATAACTCCTCTATCCAAACTCGAAATGATTTGAAACCAAGTGTGTTAGAAATCTAATACCAAATGCTTTAATTTGATAGGTCGTGGTCCACCTATTTCTTTGTGTGCTAAGAGATATGCGCCTTCAAAGTTGACCCTCCAAAATCACATTTTCGCTATTTTCGAATTTTGATACGGTTGCTCTAAAATTCATATTAGTCCATTTCCAACTCAATTTGACCCAATAAACAAGAATATGAAGTTATATTTTCGAATTAATGAATGGATTTGGGGATATATGGAAATTACGATTTCAGGCTGAGGCATATTTTCGGGCACTTTTTGGGGTCGTTTCAATATCTTCCCCTTGGGAACATTCGTCCCCGAATGTCAAAGAAACGTAAAACAGAAGAGTAATCATAAAGAGATCAGCCCTAACAAGAATGCAACAATACCCTTTAAAACACCATTTTCAAAACCTCAGCATAAGTGTAAAATCATCATAAACTTGTTAACTTAACATAAATGCATATGAATCGCATAGGGGCTGAAACATAACACTTCGAATCATAGAAAGGACCTACTATGTCATCATAAGATTGAATAGATGAAAGAAATATGGATATTGCTCCTCCATGCCCGCTCCGGCTTCCGAGAGACACATACGAATAGACGACTCTTCCTAAGGGCCTTAATGAACACCACATCCCCATTAATCAACCTCTCCACTCATCCATCCAACACCTCTACCGGTACCTCCTTCTAAGCTAACTTATCCCCACCTCACCCACAACTTCAAAGAGTTATATAACACTAGAGTCACCAACACATCCCATCCACCTAGAAGCATGAAGAACCAGGCGAACCATATCTACATCCATAGGAAAATCCCTGAACTTATGAAACCTTACTGACCTCCCTCTACACTCTATAATCAATCATAATCCTCAACTCAACTGTCAACCTTAAATTCACCTAACCCACTTGGTACCATAGCCACCATCTCCCCTGTGGGAGACAGCCTCCACTCTATCTTCTTCTCACCTAAAACTTCCAACTCTAATAAGGCGGAATCAAGGCCTTGCTTAAGCTAGAACCCCCTCAACCAAAGAAGATTTGGAACAACCAAGAACACTATACCCCCATTCTTTACTTCCCTCAACTACTTCCAATCTAACCAACTGATGGATACCACTAGTCTCCTTCTTGCCACCATTATCCACACATGCTGGGCTACCTAGAGCACCAACCACAACATTAGCCTTACCAGGGAAAAGTAATGCACACTTATTCATAATCCTTAAAGAATCATAACCACTTTCTTGCTATCCAAAATGCACACCTATCATATTTAGCAATTAACCTCTCATCCTCCAAGACTTACAACACTACCCCAAATAATTTACAAGCTCTAAACAAATCAATACCTTATCACTAAACACTACCGCAAAAATATCATGGTAGAGGTCCCTATTCATGAGACCTATAGACATGACCGGTGCATAAGTCAAACAACAAGACCACCCTAAATTCGAAATATCGAAAAGGGCATTCAAGAACTCATTAGAGATAACTTAGGTTCAACACTCATAACTCTTACAAGATGAATATGTAATCCCTTAGAGATCAATTGTACCTTAATACAAGAAATGGACTTACCTCCCTTGCTACAACTTAAAAATCTCCCACTCATAGACGGGCTCATTAAGGATTCAAGATCTAGCTCTACGGGTCCCACCATCCATGAAAGCACAACATGCATGTAACCATTCTATCCCTAAAATGACATTAGAATTTTCCATACCAACTCCAACAAGCCACCAAGCAAGACCTAATGCAATGCAAACCTGGATCAACACCTATGAACTTTGTAGCGACAATATATTGAACCAAGAGCATAGACACCAAAGATCCACACAACCACTTGAGCACATAAGAAGCTCCACCATCAACTAAAAGAATAGAGAAGAAATAGTGAAACTTAGATCCATCAAAATCAAAACCTTCTACTTACCTTCCTTCGCCTTCCTCTTTGAAGCGACATGATCAATTAAAAAAGCAAAGAACATTCATTAGAGGGAAAAGCCCTATCTCGCTTCTGAAGCACAACATCGACTATAAAGAAGGGAAATATTTCCTAAAATGTCTCACAGCCTCCTACTCATAGTTGTGGTTCACAACAAACCATGAATAAAATCTAATTAACACAATGTGTTAGTTTCCGAGGATCTATCAACCTGGTGCTCTGATACCATCTTTCTTACGACCAAAGCCTAGGGCCTAGACGTGACCGGTGAACGGAAAACCCAAAGGAACCCCAAACAAGCCTCATAGCATATCATTACACATCCTTGGTCGTGGAAGCAATATAAAACATCATAAGAAACATGAACAAGGAGAAATAAGACTAAGGAAGAAAGAGAGAGTTTAATACTTAAATAACACAGATGAGTCAAAACTCAAACGTAATACATAACTTGTCCAACAACACCTCTAAACATAGATACTTAGTGGGGGCATAGACAAAGCAACGGGGTTCAACCTCATAGTCAAAATAGCGATAAAGAAGAAGGAATCAATACATAACATAAGGAACATAGACCAACGTCCCCAGAATGGAGGAATCACTACTAAGCTTGAGTGAAACCGTACTAGCCACGTCGGTGGAGGTGCTCAAGCAGGGCTTCGATTCCTACATGGTCATATCATGTGGGCATAGATTATGCGTTTATACGTTGGAATGTACTAAGTATGTGGGATGCAATGCAATAAGAGATAGGCAATGTAATCAAAATGCATAACAATAGGCAATAGGCATAATATAACAATATGGCATGCATGGACATTACTTGTAGTAAAACATGCTTGAAAATATCCATTCTTTCATAGCTTACTTAACCCATTAAGATAACATAATTAGCTTAACCAATTACCTTATATTAGAGGGTAAGTGATATAGCATGAGTTCATGACACCAAATCATACATGAGGGTAAGGAGAACATCATAGTTCATAACCTCATAAAGAGTAACATAATCTCATAAAGAGTAACATAACCTCATACGGAGTAGCATAACCTCATAAAGAAGAACATAACTTCATAGGGAGTAGCATAACCTCATAAAGAGTAACATAACCTCATCGAGAGTAGCATAAACTCATAAAGAGTAAAATAACCTCATAAGGAGAAGATTGCATTTGTACATGATGGTAAGTTGTACACCACAGCTCGTAACTCCTACATGTAGGAAATGGCCTTGCACTAGAGGGTAAAGCATGTAACATAGTTCATAACCCATCCTAGTAGGCTTTCAAAATTGACAAAAGCATAAACCTTATCTTAAGAATCCAACAAGTTATCAACAATTCACAAGAACATAACAACATGAGAGCCCAATAATTCCCTTGCAATAGCAAATGTGCTTTACATGATTCAAACACATATATTCATTCCTTTCATCCTTATATACATATCTTCCCTTCTTATCATAATTTGGTCATCACATACACACATTATTTTATCATCATTTCATCATTATATAATCATCACAACATCATTCAACTCATAAAACATGCATTAGACCCACGATTCCTCAAAAAATCCTAGCCGGACATTTTATCAAACACTTGCCGAGTGTGTAATGGGGATAAAAGACCATGCAATTTAGAGATGCAATTATGCAAGAAAATCCATTATAAATTCATCTATCAACACCTTGCAACACCCTTGAGAGATACACATCGAAAACCCTCATCAAATCCAATATTTTCTCCAAGATTGCTCAAAACATGCTAAAACAACAATATATTCATGAACTAGAATCACTGTGCAATAAATTTCTCAATATACAAGACCCACATGTAAAATCAACACTAAATTGTGCAATATTAGTAAAAAGGAGGCTTAGGCACCATGGGTGGAAGGACTCAATGGTTCAACACCACATACTTTAACTTTTGGAGAAACCTCAAAGAACATTTTAATAGGTACTTGAAGCTTGAGGTAAATCCTTGATGAAATCCTTAAGATTTGGTCTTGAGTTTTGGGAGTTGAATTTGGGAGTAAATATTTAGCTAAGTGTTTTGGTGATTATTCGGGAATATTTAGGATAATATGAGGGTGAAATAAGGCTAAATATATGTATTTTCAAGTTTGGGAACTCTTAGGCTCAAGACTTAAATGTCTTGGACTGAAGTCAAGAGAAAATAGGATAAAAAGGGACTGCTCACTGGAATTGCATTTTCTGCACAAACGAGTTCCGCGAAAATGGGCTCATCCGAACTCAAAATGAGGTCAAACCAAGTACTTTGGAATGAAAATTCAAAGAGCTTTAATTTGATAGGTCGTGGGCCACCCAGTTCTTTTTTTTCTAAGAGATATTCCCCTTTAAATTTGCCCCTCCAAAATCGCGTTTTTGTGATTTTTGGATTTTGATACGGCTGCTCTAAAATTCAGGTTGGACCCTTTCCCACTCAATTTGACCCCCTATACAAGAGTTTGAAGTTGGATTTTCGAAATGACGAATGGAGTTTTACATATATGGAAATTACGCTTTCGGGCACTTTCGAGGCACATTTTCGGACACTTTTTGGGGTCATTTCAAGTTCATAATTTCATAGCTCAAAACATGCATAGTCTCAATAGATAAAATCAATTCCATGGAATAAGCTTGAAATAGATATTAATGCATAATCAATCAATACTTCATCAAACCCCAACATAATTTTTATTCATGATAAATGATAAGAGATACCCATAGGTAATACAACTTGAAAACATGCAATTTTCATGAAAAGGAAAGGTTGGGCTCTATGGGTGAAAGGATCCACTGATGAAGACCCACACACCTTAAACCTTGAATCCTTTGAATTGAACTTGAAGTAGACTTAGAGCTTCAAAATGAGTCCTTGAGTTCCAAAATTGATCATGAGATCTTTAGATTTGCATGAGAGAATTGATAGTCTTAGAGGGGTTTGAGAGAGGGTTTGTGAGTTATAGAGTTGAAAATTAGCTAAATATGGTGATATCAGGTTTAAGTGGGCATGGGGCAATGACCCCAATGCCCTTGGCCAAAATAAAAAAAACTAAGGGAAATAATACACTAGTTCACGCCCTTGGCGCGACGCGGACCAGACGCGTAGTGCATAATACACTGCTCCGTGCCCCTGGCGCATCACGGCCAGGGCGCGGACAATCACTGGAATTAGAAAATTAGCGATGATTATTTTTTACTACAGGTCCTCTAAATTAAGGTTATACCCATTTCCCACTCAATTTTGCCCCTTGATCAAAAATATGAAGTCTGATTTTCAAAATCACGCACGTACTTTGAGATTTATGGAAATTACAATTTTAGGAATTTCGAAGTACATGTGGGGCATTTCAATATCTCCCCATTAGGAACATTTGTCCATCGAATGTCAAAGAAATATGTGTAGGAGAAGTAATTATGAAGATCCCAGCCCGACATGAATAATAAATCACCATACACTTATTACCATAAACGTGAATGCATGCAAAATAACATGAGGGCTGAAACTTTAGACTTGAAATCATATAGATGACTTAAATTAATACCTTCAGCTTGAGTAGAGTGGAAGAGATATGGGTATCACTTTTTCATATCTGCCTCGGCTTCCCATGTGGCACTTTCAACTTGTTGGTTCCTCCAAAGGACCTTGACGAAAGCTACATCTTTGTTTCTCATCCGAAATCTCCCCCGTGATCTCCTCATAAGTCAAATTATTCTCTACGACACCCACAACTTCTAAGGCCACTATAGCATTTGGGTCAACCACATACTTTCTCAACATGGACACATGGAAGATCGGATGAACTATATTTATCTCCATAGGCAACTCCAACTCATATGAAATGTTACCCACTCTCCTAAAAAATCTATAAGGACCTACAAACCACAGGTTCAATTATCCTTTCTTGCGAAACCGGACCACACCCTTCATGGGCAAGACTTTAAGGTAAACCCAATCTCCAACCTTAAACTCAAGATCTCTTCTCCTAACATTGGAGTAGGACTTTTGTCTACTTAGGGCTGTTTTCAATCTCTCCCTTATCAACCTCACCTTCTCTAAGGCCTCCATGACCAAATCTGGACCTATCAAAGCCATTACTCCACTTCAAACCACCCAATCAGGGATCTACAACACCTACCATATGAAACTTCAAAAGGAGCCATACCTATGCTTGAGTGGTAGCTATTGTTGTAAGCAAACTCAATAAGTGGAAGATGTTCATCCCAACCACCCTTAAACTCTAAAAGACAATCTCTAAGCATATCGTCAATAGTTTAGATAGTACTCTTGGCTTGACCATCCATTTGAGGATGAAAAGTCATGCTAAGCTTAACCTTGGTACCAAGACTTCTTGGAAAGGACCTCCAAAAGTGAAAAGTGGATTGAACACCACGATCCGAAATGATTGACACGGGCACCCCGTGCAATTTAACGAACTCACAGATGTACAACTTGGCATAATCTTCGGTACCAAAAGTGGTTTTGAGAGGTAGAAAGTGAGTCGACTTTATCATTCTATCCATAACAACCCAAATAGAGTCAAAGTGTTTCCTAGCCTTAGGAAACCCAACCACAAAATCCATGTTGATCTCTTCCCACTTCCAAGTAGGAATTTCTATGTCTTGGACTAGGCCACCTAGCCTTTGACGTTCAGCTTTCACTTGTTGGCAATTGTGACATCCAAATTTGAATTTGGCAATATCCCTCTTCATACCACCCAACCAATACACCTCCCTCAAGTCTGTATACATCTTTATAGAACCGGAGTGAATAGAATAGGATGAGTTATGGGCCTCCTTCAAGAGCAACTCCCTTAAGCTATCAACATTAGGCACACACAACCTACCTTGGTACTTAAGGGCACCATCTCCCCTTGGGAGAAAACCTTCACTTTACCATCCTTCATTAAGGCCTTCAACTCTATCAAAGCTGGGTCAAGATCTTGTTTTGACATTACTTCCTCTATCAAAGAAGATTTAGAACCATGAACCCACTACACTACCATTTTTAATGTTATCCAACCTAACCCCCAATCTATCCAACCTTCTCTAGCCACCTCTTTGCCACCATCAACAATATGAGCTAGACTACCCATGGACACTCTACTTAGAGCATCGGCCACTACATTAGCTTTGTCGGGATGATAATGCACACTCATATCATAGTCTTTAAGAAGTTCTAACTACCTTCTTTGTCTCAAGTTAAGAATTGTTTCTGTGAACACATATTGGAGACTCTTGTGGTCAGTAAGCACATCGACATGAACCCCACACAAGTTGTGACACCAAGTTTTTAAAGCAAACACCACGGCCGCCAATTTAAGATCATGGGTGGGATAATTCTTCTCATGCACCTTAAGTTATCTAGAGACATATGCTATTACCTTGCCACTTTGCATCAAAACACACCCCAAACCAATTCTGGAGGCATCACAATATATATCACAAACCCTTCCAACCCTTCCGGTAGAGCCAAGATAGGAGCTGAGACAAGATTATCTTTCGAAGTTTGGAAACTCTTTTCATGTTCATCGGTCCACACGAATTTTGCCTTCTTTTGGGTCAACTTTTTCATAGAGGAAGTAATAGAAGAAAAACCATTCTCAAACCTCCTGTAGTAACCCACCAAACCCAAGAAACTCCTAATATTCAACGGAATCAATGGTCTAGGCCAATTTCTCATCACCTTTGTCTTCTTAGGATCCACCTTAATACCATCACCCGATACCACATGGCCTAGCAAAGCAACCTCTTCCAACAAAAAATCACATTTTTCAAATTTATCAAACCACCTCTCCTCTCTCAAGTTTTGCAATACCATGGTCAAGTGACTCACATGCTCTTCCTCACTCCGAGAGTAAATCAATAAATCATCAATAAAGACCACCATAAATATGTCAAGGTAAGATTTAAAGACCCTACTCATGAGATCTATAAATATAGTCGGTGCATTAGTCAACCCAATGGACATAACAAAAATCTCAAAGTACCCATGCTTAGTTTGAAAAGTCATCCTGGGAATATCACATTCCCTCACCTTCACTTGGTGGTACCCAAATTGAAGATCAATCTTAGAGAAGTGACTAACCCCTTGTAGTTGATCAAAAAGGTCATCAATCATTGGTAGAAGGTACTTGTTCTTTTTGGTAACCCTGTTAAGTTGCCGGTAATCAATGCACATTCTAAGAGAACAATCCTTTTCTTCAGAAATAGCACCGGTGCACCTAATGGTGACTTACTAGGCCTTATGAAACCCTTCTCTAACAAGTCCCTCAATTGATCCTTCAACTCCTTCAATTCCACTGAGGCCATACGATAAGGGGGAAAGCAAATGGGTAAAGTATCGGGAAGGAGGTCTATAACAAAGTCTATTCCCCTTCTTTCAAAGAGAACGAAGGGAGGCCAAGCTAAGAGAGTTCTTAAATCCGAAATAGGGCTCCATGATTGTGTAAGAATATGGGCATAAGTTCACTCAACTATCTAGATATGCTCAGATATGGTTGCTGACATGAGGGGAAGAATAGGGATGTATGTCGATGGGTTGAATAGAGGGAAGAGAGATGGGAGGGAAGTGATGCTTGTGAGTGATATGGACATCAGGAGATTGATGACATTTGTGCAACAAGCTGATGAGGCGAGACAACATGACAGAGAGAAGTTCAATAATAAAAAGGTTAAAACATCCAGTCATGAGGGTTGATAAAGGGGGAATGGTAATAGATTTCAGTCGTGGCCAGCACCATCATCTGCTAGTGTACCTGTGCCAGAATCAGGAATGATCAAAGGTCCCAGAATCTTGGAGCCCATGGATCTCAGTCACCAGCTAGTGTAAGGATCACATGGTAAACCACCCTTTGGTAAGTGTGGTAAACTACACTTGGGGAAATATCGTGAGGGGAATGACCTATGCTATAAGTGTGGCCAAGTGGGTCACTATCAGAGAGAGTGTCCAAAGTTGGCTGGCTGGGCTCAATCATCTGGACCATCCCCGCCAGCTAGAGGAATCCATAAAGGTACTATGTTAGGTGCAAGTAGAGCTACAAATTGTGTATCTCATAGGTAGTCATCAAGAATAGGAGAACTCCCCAGATATTGTGACGAGTATGATTCGAGTCTTTACTCTTGATTGTTATGTTTTGATGGATCTTGCTGCATGTTATCATTTGTAACTCCTTATGTGGCTAGTAAATTTGATAGAAACCCTGAGAGTCTCCTTCAACCTTTTGATGTTTCTACTCCAGTGTGTGGGTCTATTCGAGCTGAGAAAGTCTATAGAGCTTATGTAGTGTCCATCCATCATACAGATAGTATTATTGATTTGGTTGAGTTAGAGATGACTGATTTTGATGAGATCCTTGGCATTGACTAGCTTCACACCTTGTATGCCTTTATTGATTGTACAGCCCGAACCATTAAGTTCCACATCCCGAATAAATTGGTTCTAGAGTGGAAGGATAATTCTGCTACACCTAAGGGAATGTTTATCTCGTACCATTGACCAGAAAACTAATTTCCAAAGGTTGTATGTATTACCTCATGCGAGTTATGTCTGATGATGTTGAGTCTCCTACTCTTGAGTTAGTCCCGATCATGAATGAGTTTCCTGAAGTGTTTCTTGAGGATCTTCCTGGAGTTCCTCCTGATAGGGAGAATGAATTTGGGATTGATGTTCTTCTTGATACCCAACCTATCTCAATTAAACCTTATAGGATGGCCCCCGCTGAGTTGAAAGAGCAATTGAAAGATCTGTTAGAGAAGGGATTCATAAGGCTGAGTGTTTCTTCTTGGGGTACCTCTATCCTATTCATGTGAAATAATGATGGGTCTCTCATAATGTGTATTGACTATAGGCAACTGAATCAGGTCACCATAAAGAATAAATATCCTCTCCTAAGGATAGATGATCTGTTTGACCAACTTAAGGGTGCCTCTCGTTTCTCAAAGATAGACCTCAGGTCTGGCTACCATAAGTTGAAAATGAGGGAATATACTATTCCAAAGGCAGCTTTTAGGACTAGATATGGCCATTTTGTGTTCTTGATCGTGTTATTTGGGTTGACGAATGCACCTGCAACTTTCATGGGCTTGATAAATAGGGTATTCAGACAATATCTTGATATATTTGTCATTGTGTTCATCGATGACATTTTGGTGTATTCGAGAGATGAGGAGGAGCATACTGATCATCGCAGAGTTGTCCTTCAGACCGTCAATGACCATGAGTTATATGCAAAATTCTCGAAATGTAAATTCTAGCTTAAGTCAGTGGCTTTCCTAGGCCATGTAGTTTTGAGTGATAGTATTCGAGTGGATACCCAAAAAAATTGAAGCGGTTAAGAACTAGCCCAGACCGAACTCTCCGGCTAATATAAGAAGTATCTTGGGGTTGGCAGGATACTACCGATGATTTGTTGATGGATTTTCTTCCCTATATGCACCATTGACTAAATTGACTAGGAAAAAGGTCAAGTTTCAGTGGTCCGGCAAATGTGAGAAGTGATTCCAAGAGTTGAAGACGAGACTAACTACTATACCAGCTCTACCCGTTGGGACAAAGGACTTTGTAATCTATTTTGATGCTTCAAGAGTGGGATTTGGATGTGTGTTGATACAGAGAGAGAAACTAATAGGCTATGTTTCCACACAACTTATGATTCGTGACGGGAACTATCCAACCCATGATCTTGAGTTAGTAGCGGTGGTGTTTGTACTTAAAATCTGGAACCACTACTTATATGAAGTGCATATGGATGTGTTCACTGACCACAAGAGCTTGCAGTATGTCTTCAGTCAGAAAAAGCTCAACCTGCGATAGAGGAGATGGTTGGAGTTACTAACAATTATGACATGAGCATTTTCTACAACCCAGGTAAAGCTAACATCGATGTTAATGCTCTTAGTAGGTTGTCAATGGGTTATACGACCCATGTTGAGGAGGGAACGAACGAGTTGGCTAAAGAAGTGCATCAATTGGCTCGATTGAAAGAGTTCAACTTGAAGAGAATGATAAGGGAAGAGTTAATATACATAACAAGTCTGCTTCATCCTTAGTGGCAGAGGTGAAGGAAAAGTAAGACCAATATCCTGTCATTCTTTAATTTAAGGAGGCTATCCACAAACAAAAAGTAATGATCTTCTCGAAAGGGAGAGATGGAGTGTTAAGGTACCAGTGTAGTTTGCGAGTTCCGGATATTGATGGTGTTGAGATAGGATTATGGTAGAAGCTCATAGCTCTAGATATTGTATTCATCCTGGCTCTACCAAGATGTACCACGACTTGTGAGAAGTCTATTGGTGGAGTGGAATAAGGAGGGATATTGCTGAGTTCATTTCAAAGTGCCTGAATTGCAAAAAGAAATTAAAGTTGAGCATAAAAAACCATGTGGATTGGCCCTGAAAGATTAGATCTCTGAGTGGAAGTGGGAGATGATCAACATAGACTTCATTGGTGGTTTACCGAGGTCACGAAAACAACATGACTAATATGGATGATTGTGGATAGAATGACTAAATCAGCTCACTTCTTAGCAGTTAAGACAACCAACAACACTGTGGAGGAGTATGCCAAGTTGTATATCCAGGAGATTGTAAGGTTGCATGGAGGTCCCTTGTCCATCATCTCGGATAGAGGAGCTCAATTCACCTCCCTATTTGGAGATCTTTCTATAAAGGATTGGGTACTTAAGTGAATCTGAGTATAACCTTTCATCCATAAAAAGATGGCTAGGCAGAGCGTACCATGAAGACATTGGAGGATATGTTGAGAGCCTATGTCCTTGACTTCAAAGGAAATTGGGATGACTAACTACCATTGATTGAATTTTCATATAACAATAGTTATCATCTGAGCATTCAAACGGCCCCTTATGAAGCTTTTTATGGAGGAGATGTTGCCAGACACAAGCCTAGGGTCTAAACGTGACATGAAAAATGAGAAGTCCAAAGAGAACCCAAACAAACCTCTTGATTGTAACATGCACACATCCTTGGTTGCGGAAGCAAAAGAAAACAATATTAAGAGTCAACAAATAAAAAGGGAAAACGGGACTAAGGGAAGTCTTTAATAATCATAAAAACATGAGAAGAGTCAAGCTCATAGTATATACAAATGTAGTATCTAACAACACCTCTACTTTAGAATGGAGCCAGGGCCAAGATACTCCTAGGCTCACCCTCATAATGATAAGTATTCAACATAAGAAGGAGTCTCAATACAATATGAAATAAGTAGATATTGTCCTCGGAATTGAGGACTTGCCAAAGCTTTCTCTGAGAACAGAACTAGCCACGTAGAGGAGGATGATCAAAAAGAGCTCCAATTCCTACATGGTGATATCATCTAGGCATAGTGTATGCATTAGTATGTTTGAATATACTAAGCATGCGGGGTGCAATGCAACAAAGATATAAGCCAATATATTCAAAATGCATAATCATAATCAATGGTTATATATTCTCAATATGACATGTATGATCAATGCTTGTAATAACACATGCATGTAAAATATTTAGCTTGCATAATATATATTACATATGTTGGAAAAGAACTCAATCAGCATAGACCAAGCAGCTATAACTTGCAATCCAAGGCATGACACTTCCTTGGTACAGGTGACCGGGCATGACAACTCCCGGAGAAATGTGGTCTACTTGCCAAGGCAAACCAAACATGATAATGTGCACTAGATAGATCCACTAGTATAGCAAGGGTAAAATAAAATCCTATGGTGGCATATAGTTTAGAGACTAAAAACTTTATATAAGGACCCCTTGTGTCGAAACCCGTCTTAAGCCTCAATCGGTGCTAAGTCTAATCCCACAGACTACTTGAAATAATTATAACTTTAATAACTTGTAAGAAACATGGTAACATGACATAAGTAGCTCTTAAACATGCTTGACCTCTACTAGTGACCCTAAATTAAACATGAGAGTAGATAATAATCATGCATGAACCCTTGTTTTAACATGAATGGATCACAAGAGGTAGAAATCTTGGAATACGGCTCAACTTGATACTTGCAAAATCATAGATACTTTTCGTGAATTCAATACATGCTTGAAAGCCCTTTATCATCATGAAGTCACTTGACTTGTAAATCATGTTATAGTTCACCAATAACTTGAGAATTCTTGTCACGTAATTTTATCAAACACATGGTGGGTCCATGATACTTGTTAAAAATCATGCAATTCAAGAGTAAAAGAAGATAAGTAAACTCCATACAAATCCGGCCACCAATATTATAGTAAAACATTCATTAAGGGTATCTTGGAATCCATGACAAAAGCTCATAATAGTTCATAGTTTCATAGTCAAATCATTCATAGTCTCAATAGACAAAACCAATTCATGGAATAAACTTGAAATAGATATTCATGCATAATCAATCAATACTTAATAAAACCCCAACATAGTTTGTGTTCAAAATTCATAATAAGAGACACCCAATGGTAATACAACTCAGAATCATCCAATTTTCATAAAAAGAGAAGGTTGGGCTCTATGGGTGAAAGGACCTATGGATGAAGACCCACATACCACTACAACAATGATGATATTTAGCGACAAAACTATTAACTATGCTATGAAATTCGTCACTAATTGATCATTTTTTGTGACAAAACTGAGAATTTGTCTCTAAATATATATGAGTCTCACATTGTTAGTGGCGAAACTCTAAAAATTTGTAGTAAAATTTTGTCCCTTAAAATTTTCCACCAGAAAATAATTTGGCGCCATTTATTGGGTATCATTTACAATGAATTTGAAATTATTAGTGACACATTATTTTATCTCTAATAATGTAACTAATTTGTGATAAATTATATTTTGTCCTAAAATTACCTTTACTTTGGGCACGAAAAAACTTCATCACAAATATTATATCGTTACGATGGTGACCAAAAACATTTGTAGTTAAACATTATAAGTTTTAGCTACAAAATTGTCATGACCCAAGCCTACGGCCTAGATGTGACCGGCAAATGGGGAACCCGAAGAAACCCCAAATAAGCCTCATAGCATATCACTACACATCCTTGGTCGTGGAAGCAATGCAAAACAACGTAAGAAACATAATTAAGGGGAATTGGAACTATGGGAGAGACTCATATTTAAATAGCTTGAATATTATAAGTAAGTCAAAGCTCAAACATAATACATAACTTGTGCAACAACACCTGTAACATAGGACTTAACGGGGGCCAAGAGGAGCAACCGTGCTCACCCTCATAGTAAAAGTATACCAAAAAGAAGAATAGTCTTTAATACATAGCATAATAACATAGATATTTCCCTCAGACATGAGGACTCATACCACTAGCCTGAATGGATACCACTAGCCACATGGAGGAGGATGATGACCAAATGGAGCTCCGAATCCTACATAGTAACATCATGTAGGCATAGAATATGCGTGAGTACATTTGAATGTACTAAGTATGTGGGATGGAATGCAAGAAGAGATAGGCATCATAATCAAAATGCATAACATAAAAAATAGGAATCATAAAGCAATATGGAAAAAATGATCAATGTTTAAGTAAAACATGCTTAAATAACTCATGCTTGCATATGGCATATCATGTGTATAAGAACAGACCATCATATATTGGTGTGAGGTACCAACCCCTCACTTGGGTTAATGAGGTACCAACCCCTCACTTTGGTTAATGAGGTACCAACTCCTCACTTTGGCTAATGAGGTACTAACCTCTCACTTTGGTTAATGACGTACCAATCCCCTTACTTTGAATAATGAGGTACCAACCCCTCAACTTGGTTAGATTTCATTACTATTGCTACTTTTCCATGAAATCAACTCATGAATACCATACT
This sequence comes from Solanum medicagineum, assembly GCA_026153255.1. NCBI lineage: Eukaryota > Viridiplantae > Streptophyta > Magnoliopsida > Solanales > Solanaceae > Solanum > Solanum medicagineum. The sequence continues at coordinate 3,614 of JAPFFP010055267.1, read as the reverse complement.
CTGATCATCATAAAGTTATCATATACCTTCACTTCCTCTCATCATTATACATCATATGTATACAATCATTTCATCATCATTCCATCATTATTTCATCATCGCATAATCATCATAACAGCATTCAACTCATAAGATATGTATTGGACCTTCAATTCCACAACAAATCCTAGCTGAAAATTTTATTAAGCACTTAAAGAGGGGGTGATGGAGGCAAAAGACCATGCAATTTAGAGATGAAATCATGCAAGAAAATATATAGTGAAACCATCAATCAACACCTTGCAACACCCCCAAGATATTCACATCAAAACCCCTCTTCAAATCCAACATTAGATCCAAGATTTAGAGCTCAAAACATGCAAAAATAACCATACTTTCTTGAACTAAAATCACTGTGCAGTAAATTTCTCAATATAAAAGACCCACATGTAAAATCAATTTTAAATCATGCAAATAGTTCAACACTCCACACCTTAGCTTTGGAGAAGCTCTTGATGAAGGTAGACAATGGATACTTAAAGCTTGAATGAAATCCTTGAACAAATCCTTAAGATTGGTCTTGAGTTTTGGAACTTGAATTTAGGGTTAAAATATGAGTCTAAGTGTTTGAAAGGATATTGGGGAATATTGAGTATGACATATGGGGAGATAAGGTTTAGTATTGGTAAAAACACGTATGGAAACCCTTCGCCCCAAGACTTGAAGGTCTTGGACCGAAATTAAAAAAACAGGGCCAAAATAACACTGGCCCGCGTCGCGTAGCCATTGGAATCTGCATTTTCTGCATGAACGAGTTCCATGAAAATGGGCATAAATCCTTCATCCGAACTCATAGGTGAAACAAAGTGCATTGGAAAGATAATTCAAAGGGATTTAAGTTTGTAGGTCGTGAGCCACCTAGTTCTTTGTGTGCTAAGAGATATGCCCATTTAAAATTGACCCTCCTAAAAAGTGTTCTTTGCGATTTTCAGATTTTGATATGGTTGCTCTAATATTCTTGTTAGAGCCATTTCCAATTCAACTTGACCCCCTAAACAAGAATATGAAGTCGGATTTTTTGGAATAACGAATGGATCTTTAGATATATGGAAATTACGATTCCAGGCACTTTTGAGGCACATTATCGGGCACTTTTTGGGGTCGTTACAATATCTCCCCCTTGGGAACATTAATCCCCGAATGTAAAAGGGATGTACAACAGAAGAATATTCATAAGGAGATCAGCCCCAACAAGAATGCAACAATACACTTTAAAACACTATTTTCAAATCCCAACATAGGTGTAAAATCATCATGAACTTGCCAACCAAAACATGAATGCATATGAATGACATAGGAGTTGGAACATGAGACTTAGAATCATTAAAAGGGGCTCGACGTGTCATCGTAAGCTTGAATAGAATGAAAGAAATACGGGTAATGCTTTTCCATGCCCACTCCAGCTTCCCGAGAGATACAAACAAATAGATGACTCTTCCAAAGGGCCTTGAAGAACACTACACTATTATCAATCAACTTCTCCACTCATCCATCCAGCACCCTCACCAGGACCTTCTCTTAAGACAATTTATCCTCCATAAAACCCACAACCTCAAAGAGCTCTATAGTACTAGAGTCACCAACACATCCCCTCAACTTAGAAGCATGACAAATCGAACCACCCTACTCCTATCCATAGGCAAATTCCCAACTTATGCAATCTTACCAACCTCCTATACACTCTATAAGGACTCCCAATCCTCAACTCAATTGTCAATCTTAAATACACCTAACCTCATTGGTTACACAACCACCATCTCCCCCTTGGGAGACAACCTCCACTATATCATCTTCTCACCCAAAACTCCCAACTCTAATAAGGCAGAAACAAGGCCTTGCCTAATCTAGATATCTTAAACCAAGAAGATTTTGAACCATCAAGAACACTATATTACCATGCTCAAATTCCTTCAACCTAACTTCCAACCTAACCAGCCAATGGACCACACTAGTCTCCTCTTTGCCACAATTATCCACACATACTAGGCTACCTAGAGTACCAACTATAACACTAGCCTTATCAGAAAAACTAATGCACACTCATTCATAATTCTTAAAGGATTCTAACCACCCTCTGGCTATCCATAATGCACATCTATCATATTTAGCAAACAACCTCTCATCCTCCAAAACTTGCAACACTACCCCCAAATGATTCCAAGCTCTAGACAAATCAATACCTCATCACTAGGGATCCCCACAAGCATATCAAGGTAGGGTTTTAAGACCCTATTCTATGGTCCCATAAACATAGCCAATGTATTAATCAACGAAAGAAATAAACCACTATCAATAATGCTCTCTTCAGGACCAAGCTCAAACCCAAGATCAACCTTAGTGAAGCCAATATCCCATTGTAATTTCCCACATAGATCGACCATCCTCAACCCTCATATTACCACCTTAGGCTTTTGCACTTATTGAAAGCATGCTATGCAAGTAGATGAAACTACCCCAAGACCTCCAATATATCAAGCTAAGTTCAACCAAGATCACAGGACAAGACTCCTATACAATGATGACATAGGCAACCCTTAGAGATCAATTGAACCTTAAGACAAGAATGGGCCTACCTCTTTTGCTACCACTTGACAACATTCCACTCAAAGACGGGTTCATTAGGGAATCAGAAACTAGCTCTACAAGTCCTACCATCCATGGAGACACAACATGCATGCAACTACTTCATCCCAAATATAGCATCAAAACCACCACACCAATTCCAACAAGTCATAAGGCTAGACCTAATGCAATATGAACACGGATCAATACATATGGACTTTCTATCAACCATATACTTAACCAAGAGATAGACACTAAAGGTTCACATCACAACTCAGGACACACAAGAAGCCTACTAGCAACTAAGAGAACAAGGGAAGAAACAATAGCACACCGGCCCCAACAATACACGTACATCAAAGTCTAGGAAATTTTAACTTACCGGTAGCAACATCGTGTGCTCCATCTACCTCTTCCCTTCTTTGAAGAGCATAGAACCGATTATACCTTGGAGAACCCCCTTGACCAACTTCACCACCCTTACCCTTGTTGCGCCTACGAGGAAAATCTCTCCTCCTATGCCCCTTTTCACCACAATGGTAACAAGCATTTGTGTCCTTCAAACATGGGCCCCTATGAAAATTACCACATGTTGGACATATAGCATCACCTTTATCTAGGAGACTTTGGAACTTTCCTTAAAAAGGGGCCCTCTTGGCCTAATGCCCCCTCCTCTTCCTCAATTTTTCTTCCTCCATTTGCTCAGCATATGTCATCAACCGAGACAAGTCCATGTCACCAATAAGCAAGGTGGACCCGCATTCCTCACTCACCAACTCGGATACCCCCATCATAAACTTATTCATCCTAGATCTAGGATCGGCTACCAAATGAGGAGCATACTTTGAAAGTTGATTAAACTTGAGGGCATAATCGCTCACACTCATAGTGTTAGCCCCCATAGTTCTTTCAATTATGAATAATTATCCAATTGGAAAATTTTGTTGTGGATGTTGTGTAACTTGAACTTACGTATATTCCCGGTGCATAATTAGAGTATCAAGTGAATTTGG
>JAPFFP010055218.1:17467-28855 GCA_026153255.1 Solanum medicagineum | reverse complement strand
AGGCAAACTCAATAAGTGGCAAATGGTCCACCCAACTACCTTTAAAGTCCAATGCACAAGCTCGCAACATATCTTCAGTGTCTGAATGGTGCGTTTTGCTTGACCATCTGTTTGGGGGTGGAATGTTGTACTCAAATTCACTTGTATCCCTAAAATCCTTTGGAAGGACTTCCAAAACTTTGCAGTGAATTGAGCTCCTCGGTCAGATATAATGGAGATTCGGACTCCGTGTAGCCTGACTATCTCTTTTAGGTATAGCTTGGCATACTTTTCAGCTGTATAATCACTCCTAACTGGCAAGAGGTGTGCTGACTTTGTAAGTCTGTCAACTATTACCCATATGGAGTCAAACTTTTGAAATGAGCGAGGCAAACCGATAACAAAATTCATATTGATCATATCCCACTTCCAGGTTGGAAGCTCTATACACATCATAAAACCTCCTGGCTTTTGGTGTTCTACTTCTACCTGTTGGCAATTTGGACATTGAACACAAATTCTGCAAAGTCCTTTTTCATGCCTCCCTACCAAAACATCCACTTTAGGTCATGGTACATCTTAGTTGATCTTGGATGGGTGGAATATTAGGAATGATGGGCTTCTTCCATTATCCTCTTTCTTAATCCATTAATATCGGGCACACATAATCTATTCTGGCAGTAAAGTACTCCATTTTGTGCAAGGTCAAAACCCTTTATTGTACCCTGACTCACTTTTTCCTTAAACTGTCGTAGAATAGGATCCTCGAACTGTTTTTCTTTCACCTCCATTACCAATGAAGAGTCTTGCAGCATTATACACAATAACCTCTTCCTTTGGAGTTTCAAGAAGGTGAACTCCCAAACTGGCTAGTTGACATAGGCCCTTAGCCATTTCGTGACTTATCACAGCTGGATCATCAATATTCATGATTGCCTTACGACTCAGAGCATCAGCTACCATATTTGCCTTCCCCGGATGGTATAGTATATCAATGTCGTAATCCTTTATTATCTCTAGCCATCTCCGCTGTCTTAAGTTTAGGTCTTTCTGCTTAAAAATGTACCGCAGGCTCTTATGGTTAGTATAGATGTCAATATGAACCCCATACAAATAGTGGCGCCATATTTTCAAGGCAAACACAACTGCTGCTAGCTCAACATCATGTGTTGGATAGTTTTTCTCATGTGGTCATAGTTGCCTAGACGCATAAGCAATTACCCTACCATTCTGTGTCAGTACACACCTTAAGCCAACTCCTGAAGCATCGCAATACACTGCATACCCCTCAGTGCCTTCCGAAAGTACTAGCACAGGCGCAGAAGTTAGCTTATTTTTCAGCTCCAGGAAGCTCCTTTCACATGCATCGTTCCATTGGAACTTGGTTGCCTTATGTGTCAGCTTTGTTAGAGGTGCAGAAATAGAAGAAAAAACTTTAACAAACCTCCTATAATAACCTGCCAAACCTAGGAAGCTCCGAACTTCCGTGGGTGTCATTGGTCTTGGCCAATCTTTCACAACTTCTATCTCTTGTGAATCAACCTTTATTCCCTCATCAGACATAATATGACCCAAGAATGCAATTGATTTTAGCCAAAATTCACATTTAGAAAACTTGGCATACAACTGTCGATCACGAAGAATCTGTAACACCTGTCGCAAGTGATCTGCATGGTCCTCTTTTGATCTTGAATATACCAAAATGTCATCTATAAACACTATCACAAACATATCCAAGAATGGCTTGAATACCCTATTCATCCGATCCATAAAAATCGTTGGTGCATTGGTTAGCCCAAAGGACATAACAAGAAATTCAAAGTGACTATAGCGCGTTCTGAAAGCAGTCTTAGGTATATCTTTATCCTTCACCCTCACTTGGTGATAACCTGACCTCAAATCAATTTTCGAAAAGCATTTGGCACCTTGTAACTGATCAAATAAATCATTAATCCTGGGGAAGGGGTATTTATTCTTAATTGTCACCTTATTCAATTGTCGATAGTCGATATACATTCTCAAAGTGCCATTCTTTTTGTGTACATATAACACTGGTGTACCCCAAGGGGACACACGAGGTCTTATAAAACCCTTCTCCAATAAGTCTTTTAATTGCTCTTTTAATTCACGCAATTTTATTGAGGCCATTCTATATGGAGGGATAGAAATAGGTTGAGTGCCTAGAAGTAAGTCAATACCAAAATCTATTTCTCATTTAAGAGGTAAGCCTAGGAGTTCTTCAGGGAATATATCGACAAATTCATTCACTACTGGAACTGATTGAAGAATTGGTGATTCTGCCTCCATATCCCTCACTCTAACTAGATGACATATATACCGCTTGGATATCATCTTTTTTGCCCTAAAAAAAGAAATAAGCTTACCCTTTGGCGCCCCAACATTGCCTTCCCATTTAATAATTGCCTCATTTGGAAAGTGGAAGTACACTCTCTTAGTTCGGCAATCCACGGTGGCATAACAAGAAGCTAAAAAAATCCATACCCATTATAACAACAAATTCCACCATTTCTAACTCAATTAGGTCAGCCAATGTGTCATGATCACAAATAGTTACTACACAGTTATAATAAACCCTTCTAGCCATAATAGATTCACCGGTTGGTATAGATACTTCAAATGGTTTGCTCAATAATTTGGGTGTTCTCTTAAGCTTTCCAACAACTAGTGGAGTGATCTATGATAATAGAACTAGGGTCAATTAATGCATATACATTATGTAAAAACATGGACAATATACTTGTGACCACTGCCGACTCCTAGAACGAGCTGCCCCTCTCACACCTTTACCATGACCCACAGGTGCTTGTTGACCCCTACCTGCTGGAGGAACTGATGACGATGATGCAACAGTTGACCCAGTAGGTAGTGCTATACCACCCATATGTCTCCTCTGAAAATCCCTCATCATGTGCCCTGACGCACCACACCAATAACAAACATCTGTCCCAGCACAACATATACCTGGATGACTCCTTCCACACTGTTTACAAGGCTGCTTAGGAGTCATTGGTTGGCCTATCGAATATACTGTTGTCCGTATACCTTGTCCCTCACCTCGTTGACCAAACTAATTACTTCGAGACCCCTGAAATTGTGGTGGAGCACTGGCTGCAGAGTAGGAAGATGATAGCCTAGGCGGTCTATTAGAAAACCGAGGCCTAAGCTCACCTTAAGGTGGTGTAAACTGCCCTGTAGATCTGGTTCTTTTGGCCTGCCCCCTTTCCAACTCTTGTGTCCTTCTCCTCTGCCTCTAATCCTCTAATTGCAAAAGTCTGCATTCTTGCTATGTCCATATCTTTGTTCAAGGAAGCAATGGTGCAGTCTCTGACCAAATACGTATCCAACCTATCTACATATCGATGAACTCTATCTGACATTGTAGCAACTACATTAGGAGCATACCTTGCTAGGGAATTAAATTGAAGGCTATACTCCCTCACACTCATATTCCCTTGGTGGAGATTCAGGAACTGATCTGCACGGGCCTCTCGGATCTCTAATGGTAAATAATGGTCAAGAAATGCCTCTTTGAACTCCTCCCAGGTAGTTGGAGGTGCATGTATGCTCTTAGATTGCTTCCAAGCTTCATACCACAATATATCCACACCCTTCAGCCTATATGTCACTAACTCGACAGCTTCTGTACCACTCACATGCGTAACATCTAAAGTGCGCTGAATCTGATCAATAAAGACTTGAGGATCTTCATTAGGATCTGACCGAGTGAAGGATGGAGGGTCAAAATTAAGAAAATCACGTATCTTTGTACCAGCTGCCCTATTCGTACCACTTGTACCCATAACGGGACCTTCCTGCCTTTGACCTTGGCCAACAACTATACAAGTCAATAGTTGGACTGCATTTCTCAGATACTGCACAGTAGCATAAATAGGTGGTTTTGGGGGAATTTCACTACTCTCGGGTTCATTAGGGACTGGAGGAGTTGGAGATGTCTGTGACAAAGACTCCTCTCGAACCTCATCTCATTGTCTCAACCAACTGGGTATACCAACCACCACTTCTACTCCCTCCCTTTTACCTTTGTTCTGCCTTGTTTCTGGCATATTTGTTGTACAAAACAATTTAGGAATAAGACATAATACACCTATTACACTTGACTTTATGGAACGATCAAAAGAATGAAAAGAAAGTAACAACTCCTAAATGCCATGTAGCCTCCTGCATATATATGTGGTGCACAACACATCGATAAACAAGATTCTACATAGACACGACTTTGTAGACTCCCTAGGACGACCCGCTCTGATACCACTTCTGTCACGCCCTAAAGTACCGATAGGGCGGACTAGCATCCGTTGCCGATAAGGCTTGGGAGAACCAACCTATATCTATGCACTTTCTATACATATTATGAGGGGTTTCTATGCTTGACATGCCTTTAAGAAAATAACTAGTGATAACAAGCCAAAAGGAAATACATATGACTAGGCCGTTGGGGCCACGGTGTCTAAAGTACGAGACATGACCACACTTTAATTTACATAATCTACAAAGCTTCTAGATAAGAGAAAGTATCTGATAAGGGTCGAGATAGGCCCCGCCTCGACAAACAGTACAATATAAACATGTAGGCTCTAGACACATACGAAGCCCCGGAGCAACCTGGAGCTTGGTATCAACAACTAGATATTCTGTATTCCTACTGGGGAGATCTACTAGCACCTATACCTGCAACATGAAATGCAGGTCCCCCGTGAGGGACGTCAATACGAGATAATATACCAAATATGTAAGGCAGGATATACTGTATGTGAAGTAATAACTCAAATGAGACCCTGCACTGGTGCAAGATTAGAGACAACCTTTGGTTATACTTTGATATCATGTACTTTATGTTCTTTATATTACTTTACCTTTACTGTATAATCTGTGCACAACTGTAATACAAATGACCAACTGATCAGTGGTAAAATTGTATTGGGATCGTCCCTTGCCAGGTTCTTCCTTAACCCTCTGGCTACCACCCGTGATAGGATCGTCCTTGGCTAGGTGATTTTTCCAACCCTCAGGCTACCACCCATCAATAAATAATATACTTTATCTTTCAATTATCTTTGAGGTGGTTCTTTTGGTGGTCACAATATTGGAGATGTAGGATTGTAGATGTAACATGTGACATGTAGATAATGATACAAGACAATATGACAATAAAAAGAGTACGTCACATAAATAATGAAACGTGTATGAGATGAAATAACTCGTGAACTTTGTTTGGCAAAAAGAACCCATGTAACTTAGTATCCATGTACATGTGCAGATTTGAAGGGAACTATGTATGGGAGCATATGAACATGTGCAAGAGTGTGGACACAGTTTATAGTTGTGTCGGAGTTGGTAAGCGCCTTTATGTGCCAAGGAAGGATCTACAAAATTAAGTAGCCTTACATACCTTATTGTATGACCTCGTTACTACCTTGGGTTAACCTTGCAGTCTTCCAAATATTTATCTATAACATCGTAGATGATAAAAAGTAGTAATAGAAGCCAATAGATACATCTTGGCAGTCCAATCACATAAAAAAAAAACACGGGCAGCAAGCGGGTATTTATGAACCCGAGCGTATTCTTTCAACCTTTCCGCCCCTAATCGTACTTTCTAATATACATTCGCTTGTACACATCATGTCCAGCCTTTTTTAGCGCCAGAATAGTCTTACAACAGCCCACAAAGCGCAACACTTACCAATTCTATACAACCTACAAATGGACAGCATCACGTTACCTCCCTTCGCTACATTTCGATGTCGACAATTCCAAACCTGTTCCAACTCTAACCAAACTGTTCCAACAATATTTACACATACAAACAGTACTAAAACAGTCTTATAATAGCACCCAAGAAGTCATGAAGGATGTGAGCCAATAACCTTCCATCCAACAGCCCACAAGTTCCAATCAACATTACACTTAAGATAACACAATAAAACGTATTTGTTAAATGAAACCAAAATCAGGGAAGCAACCTTAGGGTAATATTTATACTTCAAACCTTATTAATAACATCAATTTCTCTTCATAATACAGCCCACAAACCATAGAGAAGTCACTAAAATAAAAGGCAAGTGTGCAGCAACTTTCTAAATACATGCTGTCCCGAATTTCCAGCACAAACATACTAGCATATACTTGTTGTTTTTCATAAGAAAACCATACTAAACACGTGTAAACTTATTTACCACTACCTTAAAGGTGTAGGGCTTCTCCAAGAACCCTAGAAGTTCCTTTTAGCTGCTTTACAAGTTCAAGAGACGTTGAGAGAAAACTTGGAGACAATTTAGTTTTTTTATTGTTGGTCAAGTTAACAATGACTTGTGGGAGCTGCTTTAACGCTTTTTAAAGTGGGATTTTGGCTTCCTTACTAAGGCATTCTCAGCCTTATTTCACCAAGCTAGTGATGTAGCTCCTTTCTCCTTTTATTTGGGCCTTTTGGGGCTCCAAATTGGTTGGGCCTTTACTGCCCATTTCCAGCTTCCTTTTAATTAGTTTGAGCCTAAAGTATCCAAGAAATTGTGATGTCTTTGGGCCCTTTTAATATTCTCCTTGATATGAACATATAGTCCATTTATGATGCTAAAACATAGGCCAAAGTTACACCCTTAACACGGACTTTATTCATAATCGGACTTGGACAAATTTGACGTCGAGCCTCATCTCCATTTAGCTAGCAATTTAAGCTAAGCAAGTAGGTGACTCACCTACTAGCTTTTTAAGTTCTACAAGCACCTCAATTCTCTCACTTTGTCTAAGGCCGTGATTTCCTCAATTTGATACAAAACATATATACACTCGACTCTCTTAAGCGTTAAACGCACATATCCCCCTATGACATGAGATTCAAGCACCTTTTAAAATGGGCGCTAATTTGACCAAACCATATCATGTTTCATTTGCATTGTACTGATATTGTGAGGTATGGGGTGTTACATGTACCTTGCCAATAATTATCGGTTAGATATATCTTTTTTTTGTAAGTTTATTAGCAAAATTTAGTTCCTCTCCGACGCAGAGACACTGGAACAGTATTAAATATATATTCAGATATCTTCAAGGGACAATTGATATGCAATTATTTTATTCGAAAAATTACAATTCGCAACTAATTGGTTATGCAGATGCAGGATATTTGTCTGACTCACATAAAGAGCGATCTCAGACAGATTATTTATTCACATATGGAGGTATAACCATATCAGGATGTTCAACAAAACAAACCATGGTAGCCACTTCTTCAAATCATGCAGAAGTAATGGCTATTCATGAAGTTAGTCGAGAATGTGTTTTGGTTGAGATCAATAACTCAACACATAATGGAAACATGTGGTCTTCCTCTGAAAAAGGATATTCCAACAATATTATATGAAGACAACGCTGCATGTATAACTCAACACGAGAAGGATACATCAAAGGAAACAGGACAAAACATATTTCGCCAAAATTCTTTTTCACTCATGATCTTCAAAAGAAAGGTGAAATAGATGTTCAACAAATTCGTTCGAGCAATATTTTAGAAGATATGTTCACCAAAGCATTGCCAACTTTAACTTTTGAAAAGCTGAGATACAAGATTGGGATGGGTCGTCTTTGAGATATTAAATGGTATTTTCATCAGGGGGAGCAAATATGCATTGCACTCTTTTTTTTAACTAAGGTTTTATCCCGCTGATTTTTCATGGTAAGGTTTTTAATGAGGCAGCAAACAAAGCGTATTATTGCATGGACATCCAAGGGGGAGTGTTGTAAAATGGATATCCAAATAAATATTTTCTTTGTCCATATAATATGATTTATGGCAACATAAATATAAACATAATACACATATGTGTAAGATGTATTACACTAATTTTAGTACATGTTGTAACTTAATTATCCATATATTATACTTGGTATACAAGGTGTATACATGGCAATAAGAAAACCATAAATGACAATGTACAGACAAGTATAAATACCCCTCATAACTAAGTGCATAAGTGAGAAAAGAAAGAAACAAGAGTGAATAAGAAATACTACTTCATCTTCTCGTTATATTCCTTCTTAGCTTTACTATATTCTTTATTGTTTCACAACGTATGACAATTTTGAATTTTATGAATATAATAACTTAAAAGAAGTTAATACACTCCAGGCAATAGCTACGATGATGTACCGGACCAAAATGGGACAGTTGGACCGAAATGAACTAGTATCAAATTGGATCGGACCCATTTGATCAGGTTTGTCACTATCCAAACTAAGGTCTAGGTATGATGCGATCAGGACCTGAAGGAACCCAACCAATACATCTTAGCGCATCATAAGCATACATAAGGAAAGTAAATCAACAATAGAAAGAAAAATGACAGGTAAGTCTCATAATATAATCCAAAGATAAAGGTAAAGCTTAGACCCTATTGAACAGACTTACACATTTTTTTATCTAGACATATCGCTACTATGCTAACATAAGCGAGGGCATTAAATAAGCCAGTAGTTCACTCAAACGAAGAAAAGAAATGAAATAGTATCAATATAAAACAACCATAAATAACAAAAGAAGCCATGAAAGGCTACCCTTAGATCATGAGGACTCACTATCAATCAATCAATCTTCAAAGCAAACTCGAAGTTAAGCATGAGTACAGTAAGATATAGGGTGAACGTTCACCTCTACGTTATAAAACAATGTAGGCAAGAGTATGCATTAGTGCGTTTGAATATATTAAGTATGTGAGCAATCAAATGCATGACATAAAGCATGATGCAATGATCAATGTTGGAAGCATGATAAATAAATCATTTAATCATAATACTAAATCATGAGCAAGACCAATGTCATTAGAAAATCATAATACAATCTTAGGAAGAGCTTGTACAATGCATGGATAATCATTAGTCATAGTAGAAAATCTTAAAAGCTTGTAAGTTCATAGGTTACGTAAGACCTTTAGGTGTCTTTTAGTGTGATGGATAGGACTTTTTAGTGGCCTTTAATTTTTTGTTTGACTGCACAAATTGGGATAACTTATCCCAGGATTAACACTTAATCCTGGGACAAGTTATCCCTTCCTAGGGGTGGGATAACAATCCCAGGATAACTTATCCTAGGATAAAGTATGTGTAATAACAAAATGTCCCCTTAAACTCTATTTTATACACCAAATTTACATTTATGTACATTAACATACTCTTTAATAAAATTTATAATAATATTCACAACCTTAATTAATTATTAGTTTTATAGGCTTTTTCATTAAGAAATTATAATTTGTATTTACGAATATATTATGAGTTGAATTTTACTTGTCTAATACTTAATTTATAGTTTGATTTCTCTTAAAATGTTTACTTCACTTACTAAATTATATATTTTAAAAGTGAATAGTTTATTACTTACTTAAAAATTTATATTTTATACATCAATTGAAATGTAAATTATTTTAATTTTTTTATTTTTAGTAAACTTAAAATGAAAGTTTTATTTTTAAGTTAAATAAGATGAAAATTTTATTTTTAAGCTAAATAAGATGGAAGTTTTATTTTTAAGTTAAATATATAAGGTGGAAGTTTTATTTTTAAGCTTATAAGATGAAAATTTTATTTTTAAAGTTAAATAAGATGAATTTTTTTAAAAAAGCTAATAAGATGGAAGTTTTATTTTTAAGTTAAATAAGATGAAAGTTTAATTTTAAAAATAAATGGCATAATAATGAAAATGATTAAATAAGATGAAAATTTATTTTTAACAATGAACAACTAAAGCTTGCAAAGAAAAAAAAGTGAAGGGTATTTTTGTAAACAAATATCTTATTCTAAAAAGTTATACCATAAATAGTAGTTTCAATATACCAAACTAAACAAACAATAAAGCTACTCTCAACATAACTAATTCCATCATAACTTATCCTACCATAACTTATCCAGCATAACTAATTTCATCATAATTTATATTCAAACCAAATGACTCGTTAATTCATAAAGTGTAAAGACCCACAAGTCAGAATGTTAGAAAGTGCAGAAAAAGTGGAATTGGAAAAGTTCAAGGGAAATTCATGAGACCAGTTCACGGCCCATGGTTACATCAATGAATCATAGACCAGGCTCGTGGATAGGGGATATCGGATTTGAAATTTCTCTAAGGGAGTTTACGAGGACTACACAAGCCCGTAGAATAGAATAGGGACCGTAGGAAGGGGTTGTATATTGAAGCCTAAGTTGATAGGAAATTGAGGTTTCTAAAAATAAAATTACCACCAACTGGACATCCCATGGTACTATTACGATCCATGGTTAGTTTTTGTGAATGAGTTCCTGGATATTGAAAAACTGGCTAGGCGTGGGAGGATACCACGAGTTGATCCATGACTTGTGGATCGATCTACGACCTGTAGATGGTTTTCGTGGATTGGGTGGTTGAAAACCGATCTCTGAAGATTGAAAAAGGAGAATAGGATTGTTGACATCCAATTTTTACCTCTCCACAATATGAATTAATTATTAAACTTTTAGATTTTTAATGATTTGAAACAGTTAGCTTTTGAAAAATATTTTCTTAAATAAATTTCACTTTTACTTTCAAGAGTTATTATTTTGAAATTAATTCAATTATTTCAGGTCATTAATTCTTGAAAGCTCTCCAATTAATTTGTATTAATTCATCTTGTAATCAAATTAGTCAACCGAATTCGATTTGATTACCTTATTTGGCTATGATTGCAATCAAACCAATTTTTAAACTTTAATTCCCCATCTATTTAACCTATTTGTTCAGACTACTTGGTCCATTTTAGACCAAATGTGGCCCAATTTTTCTTTAACCCGGCCCAATCTAACAGATATACCCAACATAATACATACACAATACATTATTCTGGACGTTTGATCCGACGCGCCCCTTAATTCCCATTTTCCCCTTTCCTTTCTCATCTCACGCTCCCTTACCATACCCCTTCTTCTTCGTCATGACGAACAATGACAACACCCCATAAACTCCAAGGTTCCCTCAACAAACTCCTTCATACATGTCTCTCTTTCCTCCTTCCCAGTATGATTCCGTTGAGAGGAATCCAACAGATGACATCATCTCAGCCCTATCGAGGCTTTTTATCCAAAATCAACGGTTGCAATCGAGGAGCCATTGAGAATCCTCACAATTCAACATATTTGGAATTCAAATTTTGAATTCAATTTTATCCCCAGTTTCCCGATTTGACCCTAGTTTTTCCCTCCGAATTTTGCACTAATTTGGGGCTATATATACTCCTTGTTCATCACCATTTTGAGAGAGCCGTTCATGCCCCCCTCCCCCCCCCCCCCCCCCCCACACAACAACAAAACAACACCACAACCTCACAACGACAAAAAAAATAACAATAACGCAACCCACAAGAA
>JAPFFP010055218.1:0-17457 GCA_026153255.1 Solanum medicagineum | reverse complement strand
CTAATTTGGGGCTATAAATCCCCCTTGTTCACCACCCTTTTGAGAGAGCCCTTCATCCCCCCCCCCCCCCCCCCCCCCCAAAAAAAAAAAAAATAACACTCAACTCTTCATTGAAAAGTGAACAAACTTTCCAGAAAGTTCACTAATTCGAAGCCGTGAAGTCTTGATTCTCAAAGTTCAAGAGCTCATACGCGAGGTCTTGCTTCAGTGGTGAGAGTTTTCTTTTCGAGTTCGTTGCCCTAGTTCACTACTCCAGACAAGGTAAAACCCTCATTCACTTCTCTTGTTTTCTTTTTTATGGTTGTGTTCTGGTTGAGTTTTGTTAAGTATGCGCTATTTCAGTATCCTTATTTGATTGAGGGCTGTGATACTCATTAATGTAATCGGGTAAGGAACTAGATGGTGGTATTGTACTGAAATGTTACTGGTTTGCTGAATGTTTGAGTCATTTTTGTTGTTTTATCACCATGTGCTCCGCACATCTTTGATCGTTCTGTTTCATCTAAATTGATAGTTATCTGAGTCCTTGTATCCCTGTTGTGGTAGTTTTTGTTGTATATTCTTTACTCTTCCACATCATGGATCTGTTGCTGTTACATTAATATTATTTTGTTGCTCCAAGTAATGACTATTGACACTTCGTTCTACTTCAGTATGCATTAGAATGCTTGTACATCGGAAGCTTACTACTTTCCAGTACTTAAAAAGGATGAAGCTTACCTGTCTTTATGATACAGTAGTTGAGGCATTTCTGACTTTGTGGTTGCATTTTAAGTGTTATTTGATTTGATTTTAGCATGTTTTGAGATTATGGTCTGTTTGAACGATAAACTTACCTAATTTTTGGCTCATTTTGTAAGTTCTTTTGGTTGTTTATTCCTTTCATTGTTTGAAAATGCATTCCTATCCCCATTCTTATTTCGCTGCTACAGTTCTATGGTTTCAAGCATATCAAGGTCTTACATTGCTGTTTGTTATTTTGTTTTAGTCTTCTTCTAATTGTATTTGCTTTTAATGGGCTATCTATTGGTCTTAGTATGAAATTTGATCCCTGGTTGCCTTGTTTGCTGAACTCAAATGTTGTTATGTGAGGTTCTAAGTTGGAATCTTTACTTAATAAAGTGTCTATGTTGTATTATGATGGCTTCATTTTAGTTGGGTGGGTTTTTTTGGAAAAATCTTTCTTTACTCTGTGTGTTTAAGCTATACTTTTCCCCTTAATTTTTTGACTGTTGTTTACAATTTTCGTGGTCACTGTTTTGAAGTTAAAAATCCTTTCTCTTAAGTTTTGTCCTTATGGAAGTCAATATAATTTTAAGGTCTTGTTGGCTTAAGTTAAATTGGATCTGGCCACTTTATTATTTTAACTGATTTTGTAATTCTCCTTCTTTATTTATTCTGTCCCATTTTCATGATTATCTTAAGTTACTGTAAATGAGAATGCATGCCAGTGGCTTCCATTATTTTGCAAAGTTATTACATTTATTTGTCTAGGTTTTGTCTCTTATTTCTGACATCTTTATTGTCATTACTATATGTTAAATTTCAAATTTATTATGTATTCGTTAAGATTTGTTTGAGTTATCCGTTTTGATTAGGTGTTAATCCTTATTCCTCTGTTCTTTCTACATGTGGCATTATCCAAGTCCTTTTTGGACTTCATCCATGTGTTTTGGGTTAGGCTTGAGTCATAGGAAGCTGACTGTGGGTTTTAAGAAGCAGAAAACTGGTTGTATACATCAGTATACAGATGATATATGCAGCATTGATACAATAAAAATGGGGTCGAAAAGGCCCAAAAGTTGCAGCAGGAATTAAGTGCGCTAAAGGCCCAAAACACGTTAACTCTCTTCCTTTATGTTACATTATGTATTTATTTGTATTCAATTGGATGCTAATATTTCTTTGTTTTAATCTAATCTAATTCCCCAAAAATCAAATCAATTGTGTTATTTAAAATTGATGTTGCAACTTTTAACTCGAATAATGCATTTCTAGGTTTTTTTAATATTTCAAATATATTTGTGAAAGTTCTTTACTTAGATTTTTTCAAGTTCTATTTTAAACATTGATCTTTTCAGAAGTTAGTCAAATGAGTTTTAATCGCCGGTCAACTGCAAGTTAGCGGCCATTTTTGAGTAATTAATTTCTCCTCAAAAGTAGAAATTGAACCCTTACCTATTTCTCTAAAATTTTAAGACTTTTTCTGTCAGGGTCTTAAATTTTTTTTAAAAGTTTTCTTAATTTTTTTAAAAGATTAAGTGCTGACTCTGTTTTCTTTATTTTCCTCGAAAAATTAGTTTTCCTTATTAATTAAGTTTAAACTAATGTTTTCCTAAAAAGGCCATGTTCATAATTAACAAGGATGACTCAAACACGTTTTTGAGTTCACGACCCATAATTGGGTTTTTGTGGATTCAATTCAGCAGTTTTAGTGTAGGACTTTTTTGTCCTTTTTGCATGGGCTTAAACTATGTTGTTTTTAAGATTCCCTTAAGTCCCTCATAGGACCTAAAAACCTCTAAAACTCTCTCAATCACTTCATGCGCTCCCATCCTCTCAAAATATTTCAAGGAAAACACTTTCAAGAAGAGCAAGACAAAAGATAGGGTTTTCAAGGTTCTTCCTCAAACTTCAAGTTTCTCTTTCGAGGCTCCAAATCAAGGTATGTGACTTGATTTGCGAGTTTTTTTTACCCGCAAAGTCCTTACTTAAACTTTTTTACCTTCTTTTTAAGTTCCTTAAAAGTACTATTATATTTGTCCATGATTTAAATGATGATTTTATGATGCATTACCATGTATTTTGTCTCCAATGATATCATGTAATATTTTACTATGTTTTCTATGAGTATTAAGTTGATGACTATGACTCTAATATTTAGAGTTTAATTGATGATCTGTGGGTTGCTTAGTATATGATTTAAAAATGCATATTTTTCCCATGTTCATGCATTACACTCTAGATTTATTAGTTTCCTAGTTAATGCACAAGCCCATTAAGATGATTTTTGCATGATATGATAATGATGATAAGGGCATGAAACAAAGGTTTTACGTTAATGGCTTTATCAAAGATATAAGCACGTCAATGATGCCCTTAAAAGATGTTTATGATGGTTCCCAAAGTAAAAGGACAATTCTCACTTGATGGTTCCTAAGATTTTGAGCTACTCTTATGAAATTGTTACTTATGATTCTAAGTTTCATTACTTGACTAAGTACACATTTTAAAGTATTTCGTGGGATGACTTAACATCGAATGAGGCATTGAGGTGGGGGTTGGTAAGGTAACCTTAGAAGCAATCATTTGCCCCATTAACTATGTGCTACCATAGGAGCCCTTGTAAGCTAGGCCAGTGGATCCACGTATGCCATTTATATTAATTGATGATGCATGCTATGTGATGGAGTCCCACCTAGCATGTGGGCTCCCCGTGCCAACGTAGATGGTTATGTTGGGTTTCGTGTAGTAGCTTACATGGTCTTATATATTGGTTATGGTCCATTCCCATAAAGTGTGAGATTTTATGTCTTCGTTCCATCACATATGTTTCATATGATGCATTATTTTTACTTTATATTAAGCTTTAATGCTTGTGCATGCTTTAGCTCATTTAGATGACTATCTTATCATCTCATGCACATGACTTCTGAATTTATGAATGATGGCATTACAGTTTCATGTTTGCATTATATCTCACATACTTAGTACATTCCAACGTACCAATGCATATTTTGCCTACATGATGTCACCATGTAGGGACCATTGCTCCTCCTACACCGGCAGGTGGCTAGTTTGTTAGTGTTCAAGAGTAGTTATAGTGGTGAGCCGTTATTTTGGGTCTTTTGCCTATTTTCTTCATGCGTTGTATTTTCAAAAGAATGTATATTTTAGATTTTTAAGACAAGGGTCTATTACTTTCTAACTTATTTTCATGTCTTTACTATTTGAGGAAAACCAAAACTGTGCATCGATTCCCATTAACTCACATGCAGATGGTATATCTTGGACAATGACGTATGTTGAAATGTTCCCTTTTAGCTAAAATGATTTCTCTTAGTCTCTTTCCTATTTTATTTTCATATTATGTTAATTTTTGGCTATGAATGCTTGATGCATGCTAAGATGGATTGGATAAGGTGCTTATGGGTACCTCATTCACCGTATTACGACTAGGCTCTAGGTTTGGGTCATGAAAAACTTGGTATCAAAGTACAAGGTTTTAAAATATTCCTTGGATGTTCCAACGTACCATGTCGAGTAGAGTCTCGTTTGAGGTTGTGAAGCACACCATAACCATGAGTGAGAGGCTATGCGGCGTTTAGGAAACTTTTACCTTCTTCATAACTCATGTTATGCCTTTAGAGTTGTATAAGGTTCTCCCGTATCTAACGACGTTCTCTTGCTATTTCTAGATCATACCGCCGCGAAATGCTCAACGATGGTCGGCCTTGACTGTCGATTCGCAAATTGGTGGACAAATTCTGATGATTTTGCAAGGACTATTTAAGCATTTTTGAAAGGACTTCGCACATATCATTCACTTCAAGTTTTACAGGGAGAGAGAGAGAGAGAGAGAGATTTAGGGTACTTAGAACATTCTTGCTCAATAGTACAAGGGAGAGAGGGTTTTAAGCTTGTGGAGGCACAAATTGGAAAGATTTGCTGGTTTAAATCAACTTTTCTCTTTTAATTCTTGATGCCCATGTACTCAGTTGCTAAAATTGGTATTGAATCTTTATTTTCAAGCATGAGTGGCTAAAACCCCAATGCTAGGGGTGTGTACATAACATGGGTTTGTGAGTTCTATGCTTAGTATTTGATATTTTGACTATCTTGTTAATCTGAGTGAATTTATGTCCATTTCTAAGTTTCATCAATAATCTCAAGGTTGCAAACTTGGGGTTTACTTTAGATCTGTAATTATTACTTTAATCTGAACAGTTAGAGTGTGGAATGGATAAACCTTCCGGGGTTTTAGTTGAATGCCACAACCATGAGTTAAGTGGCTTAGGTATTAGGTGATTTGCTATGATTTCTCAAGCCAGGCATGTCCTAGACTGATCCATGTATACTATCATAATTGAATCGTACGAAACACCTTGGTGTCGTAATTGAACTTAGGTTACCAACATCCTAGCCTATTCACTCATCTTTAACTCTGTTAGTCAAATATTTAGACCCTGCTTGGTAGATCTAATCCCATGCTTGCACATCCCTAACACCTCTATATATTTGTTGATCAGTTTGCTAAGTTAGTTTTTTTTACTGAATCTCTTAATTATTGTAAACCCTCAATCCAAACCTACAATTTCCTAAATCAATGAAATATTTTACCTCTTGAATCACCATTCCCTATGAGATTCGATCTCGACTCTATTGTTGGGTAATATGCTAATAACGACCATCCCTGCTTCCTTTGAGTGGTAGTATTGAGTGGACCATCAACTCCATTTTTGCTCGGTGTAGAGGGAGCATCGGGATTCCATGTAATAGTCTGCATGGTCTTAATGTCGGTTATGGTGTTATTCCCACATATGCATGTCTATTAGGCTATGAAATGTTTTATGATGCTTCCACACATGATTTTTAAGGGTGTATTGATTCATGCATATCTTGTCCTTATTCTATTGCTATATTTATGCATATTGCTATTATGTACAGTGTTCTTTGATGCATTGCATGCTTACATACTTAGTACATTCCAACATACTAACACATGCTCTTGCCTACATGATATCACCATGTAAGGACAAAAGACGATATCACTCCTTACTTTTGCAGCTAGCTTTTGGTATTGTAATTAAAGATTGGTGAGTTCCCATGCTTCGGGGACAAGCACTTATGTTATTGCTTATGTTGATGTTGCTAAGACTTTTTGTGCTCTTTAATCTTGAGGGTGAGCTATAAGATCAAGTATAGAGAGGCATGTATTGGACTAAAAGTTGTTGTAATTTCCCTTAAAGGAAAACATTTGACTCTGATGATGCTATGTTCTGCTTGCTTACACTTACGATTGCTTATTTACCTTATGTATGCTTATGATATGAACAAGAGGCTTGGATGGGACTCTTTCGGGTGTCACATTCATCGTGTCAAGTCTAGGCCCTATGTTCGGGCCATGACACTAACAAAGTGGGAGCAACCCATGGTGATCTATTCGATCTAATGAAATTCATCTCCAACGAATCCTTCAATTGATCCTTCAACTCTTTTAGTTCCGTCAAGGCCATATGATATGGAGAGATCGAGATAGGCTGGATATTGGGAAGAGATCTATGCCAAAGTCTATTTTACTTTTAAGAGGAACACCAGGTAGGTCATTGGGAAACTCGCTTACAATAGGGACTGACCCAGAGAGGGGGCCTCAGAAGTGGCATCCTACCCCTCATAATATGGTAAACACACCCCTTGGTAATCAACTTATGGGCTTTAAGATATGAAATGAATTGACCCTTAAACATTGAATCACTACCCTTCAATTAAAGAATAAGCTCATTAAGGAATTGAAACTTGGCCCTATGAGTTCTATAATCAATACAGGTATATGACATATGCAACAAATCAATACCAACAATAGCATCAAAATCTACTATGTCAAGTTCAACAAGATCACAAGGAATAACTCTATGTAAAACCAATACAATATAGACTCTTTTGGTTACAACCGACTCATCAATTGGAGTACAAGTCGAAGTGGGTTCCAACAAGATATTGGGACACACATCAAATCGATTAGCAAGGAAGGGAGTAAAAAATGACAAGTTTGCACTTGGGTCAAAGCAATACATATATATCATAATCAAAGACCTTCAACAAACCAGTGACCACGTTAAGTTCAACCTCATGCCTCACATTGAAGGCCTACAACTAATTTGTGCGTTGGCTCCCCCTTTGAGCTTGTCCACCTTGAGCCACATGGCCTTAAGGTATAACACCACCACCACTAACACTCCTACAATCTCTGGCATGATGACCATATTTTCCATATCTAAATAATGCATTAGAACTGCCCAAACATTTCACTTTGTGGGGCTTGCCACGCTTCTTACAAGTAGGAGTAGATGGGACACCCGAACCACCTTGAACCTTCAGGGGTTGGACCCCTTGTCCTAGATGAACCTTTGAGGATTGTAAGTTGGACCTTGACCAATGTACCTTTCCCTACCTTAGGCACTTCCACCACCACAATTTCTGGACCTTTGATTGGACAAGCCACCACCATTAACTTAGACCTTCTTGAACTCCCTAGGCCTCTTCCTTATCTTCTCATCCTCTATTTGCTCTGCATAAGTCATAAGTATAGAGATGCCCATCTCTTTAATAAGAATAGCCGTTTTGCACTACTTAGACACCAAGCTTGAGATGCTGGAGATAAATTTCTCATCCTTGCCCTTGAATATGAGACCATGAAAGATGCATGTTTGGATAACTTGGTGAATTTGAGGGAATACTCCCTCAAACTCATGCTTCGAGGGCATAGGTAACGACCCTCAATTTACGAGCCTAGAAGTGTAGAAAAGTTGGACTAAAACATGACCTAAGGCCAGTTCACAAAGTCGATTTATAACTTCTTGGTAGGATGAAGGCCCGTAGGTCAGCATCTTAAACAGGAACTTCAGGAAAGGGAAAACGTTTCCAAGTGTGGGTAACCCACGTAGCCAATGACGGCTCGTGAAACATTTGACGGTCCGTAGGTAGTGCCGTAATTGAGAGTATCAGACATGAAAGAAATTTAGAGTTTCTAGAAGGTGATCTATGATTAACAACATGGTCCGTAGACCATTGTACAACTCATATAAACCCTTCATAGATGAGGTTTAGTAAAGTAAGAAAATTGACCAATTGTGGAAGGACTCAACGAGTCCAACCATAGGTTGTATGTCAAAGGATGACCCGTGAAAAAGGGTTTTCTGGTTTGGGTTGACAAAATAGTTTCTAAAGATTCGAATAGGAGAACAAGATGGATAGGACTATAGTCGTGGTTCAAACCATGACCCATAATCGGTCTTTCGTACATCTTTTTTGGCAGTTTAATGAAGGCCAGTTTCGTCATTTCATCTAATCCTTATTCTATACTATGTCATTTTTGGGATTCTAAGGGCCCTAAATAAGACCTTAAAGCCCTAGGATCCTCAGTTATTCGCTCATTCCCCTACTCTCAAAATTCTAAGTCAAAAGAAATACTCTCCATAAAAGAAGAACATGTTAAGAAGTCTAGGGTTTCAAGGGGCTCTTTCTTCAAACAACAAATTCCTTCTTCCCAAGCTTATCAAGGATTGTGAATTTGATTTGTGGGTGTTCTTTCACCCACAAAGTCCTACATAATGTCCTTTACTTTTTCTTTAAGTTCCTTCAAGTTGATATGCATGATAATGATAATTTTATGATACTTTATGGTCTCAATGGTATCCTATGATCTTTAACTAAGTATTTACATGTATTTAAGTTATCGATGATGACCCCAATGATGAGCATTATTATTGATGAAGTGTGGGTTGTTTTACATATTTTGAGTATACATATTTTCATAATTTATGATGTTTTAACTTAAGAGTTAGCCCACCAAGTTTTAAGTTGAGTTTTGCATGATTTATGATGATGATTTGGACATAAAAGCTAAGTTTTAAATTTATGATTTTTCAAAGATATTAGCATGTTGACAATTACCCTAAAGATGTTTAAGAAGGTCCCCAAGATGAAAGGACAATTCTCTCTTAGTGGTTCCTAAGTTCGAGCTTCTTAAGATTTGATATTTATGACTCCAAGTGTCATAGTTTGACTAAGTAATGTTTTAAAGATTTCCGTGGGATGATTTAGCACCGACTGACGCATCGTGTTGGGGTTAGGTAAGGAAACCTTAACAGAAACCCTTTCCCTTATTGACTATGTACCACTATAGGAGCCATTGTAGGCTAGGCTAGTGGATCCACATAGGCCAATTATGTTATATAAAGATGCATGTGAAGTAACGGTGTTCCACCCGATAAGTAGTCTCCTCGTGCCAATGTAAGGTGTTGTGTTGGATTCTATGTAGTAGCTAACATAGTATTATATGTTGGTTAAGGTCCACTCCTACAAGTTTATGACCCTATGATATGGTTTTATCACTTGTGATCTTTTATGCATTGATTCTCATACATATTGAGCGTTATTCCTTGTTCATGCTTAAGCTCATGTCCACGTACTTTTACTATCATTCACATATATATATATATATATGTCTACTTATGAAGATGACATTCTAATTTCATGTTTGTCACGACCCGATTTAGGATCATGACCGGCGCTAAGGGGGAGAATCCCTAAGCAAGCCTTACTAGAATTCTACAGAAAGCAAGCAGGGTTTCTTTTGTTTTTCTGTCCTATCCAATTATTTTCCTGTCTCAGATATCAACATCACCACTAACATCTCTAAATTAAACCACAACATTCATCAATAGTCCAATCGCCACATAATAATATCAATCCATCTCCAACTATGAAAAGAAGTTTAAAACTGATCACGTGACTACAACACGAAAGAATACTCGTGACCCTTATAAAGAGAATGACTATGGAGTGACTCTAAGAATTGAAGAAAAGGTCCACAACAATGCATAACTGGTTTCCCACGTGAATGAGTATGTGGCTCACCATGGAATCAACTCACTAGCTCTAACTAGCTAAATCCTCATCAATATCACTTGTATTCTGTGTAAAAAATTTAGCGGGGAGTGAGATGCTAGCTCTGTGAGTACTAATAATAACCACAATTGTTTTAATGAGAGATAAGTCAGAAAATATGCTAGTATAACAATTAAATTCATGTAATAAATGCTCTTTCAAAATCAATAGCCATATCGATCTTGTTGTCTCATTTAAGTAAATCAACTTAAGCATTTGCAAATAAACTTAGTAAAACACTTTCATATCAAACTCAGTAAAACACTTTCATATCAAACTTAGTAAAACACTTTCATATCAAATCTCAGTACAACACTTTCATATCAATACATGCA
Organism: Solanum medicagineum; assembly: GCA_026153255.1. Taxonomy (NCBI): domain Eukaryota; kingdom Viridiplantae; phylum Streptophyta; class Magnoliopsida; order Solanales; family Solanaceae; genus Solanum; species Solanum medicagineum. Next base: position 7,453 of record JAPFFP010055218.1, on the reverse strand, counting down.
CATATATTTGGGAGGTTTCAAGAATGAATCATGTAATCGGTAATCGGTATGTCTATTTCTTAAAGAATAGACGATAACTGTAACTTTTATATCAGTAAATCCCTACTCGAGGGATATCGGTAACGATATGCTAGTTCTACCTTCCCACTAGCGAGGGCTCTATCTGTAATCGGTAATACAAGGTGCACCAGGTCTAACGAACCCTCTGTTAGCTACGGGATTCGTTAAGGCCTACTCCCATTGAAAAACTTTTCTTTATGAACCAAATAAACTTTTCAAAACTGTACAAGGCATGTAAATCTTGTAATCATATTATGTCAACTTCATAAAAGTACATGTAAAAGTACTTATACCTGAAGTAAATGTCAAAAAATCATTAATTAACGGTAATAATCTCAATTATCAATATACTCATCTTGTAAAAGTAAGATTATCTCAAATAGCTATTTCGGTATCAAATCAAGTAAACGACTTGTCTCATATGCAAATTTAAATCATTCGATAAACAATTCACTTTATAAATCATGTAAAAACCATGGAACTAATAAAACACAAATTAGGGTTAAGATTACTACTCGTGGTACTCGTGTAGAATGAAGTACCAAACTTGTCACCTCAAGCAATCCGTAAGACTTTATCTATACTCATATTAAAAAAAATCTCATATTACTTTCTTTGTTCAAGCTAAGTTCATACTAACTTTAGAACTTCCCAATCCCTTTTTAGACTTTCTATTTCCTATCAAGTTGAGATATATATGTAATATCCAAGCTATGAATAATTCAACTAGTTCATAATCTTTCCATTTTGACATACTCGTATAATTATTTGTTCAATTCTTCGTCCAACTTATACTAGAATCAATTAATCAGCCCCAAACTAGAGCAAATAACTGTCTATGATAATTACAATATGTAATATCCAAGCTATGAATAATTCAACTAGTTCATAATCTTTCCATTTTGACATACTCGTATAATTATTTGTTCAATTCTTCGTCCAACTTATACTAGAATCAATTAATCAGCCCCAAACTAGAGCAAATAACTGTCTATGATAATTACAATCCATTATTTTTTCCTAAAAAGAAGTACCTTGCCCCTAGCTTCCTAATTGCCCCTCTAATGTTCCTTACTTGAGTTTTTGATATGATCTACACAGTTTTCACAACTCCGAATTCATCACCTACTCTAATTCATATTATTTATTATCTAATTCAAAGAGAGTTCAAAGGATTATCTTCTCAAATTTCAAATTTTTCTCGATTTCTTCTAATCCATGGAGGTTTCTTAAGTTTCCACCCCAATTTCTATGATTATGGAATAAATAAATCAAAATTTGAAATTACCTTCATTATTTTCTCTTTACTCGTGACCCAGAATCTCTATTTATTTTTTTCTCCTCCTTCGTTCTCTAGCAGCTTTGCGTGCAAATTTTTTGTTCCTTCTTCTAATGGATGAAAAGCCTTAAGTCTCCTAAAGCTACTAAGTGACCCCTTATTCTTTCTTTTTTTTTTTTACGTGTAAGTGGGCTAAGCCCAACTTTGTCCTATCTTTAGTTCTTTGTTTTGCTTCTTTATTTTATTTTATTTTTTGAAAGGACAATTATGTCCCTACTTTAGTAATTAAGGATATTACATTCTCCCCGTCTTAAGAAATTCGGTTCTCGATATTAAATAAGTACATACCTTCAGTCCGAAACAAATAGGGGTACTTAACTCACATATCATTCTTCGACTCCCAAGTAGCTTACTCAATGGTATGATTTCGCCATAAAACCTTTGCAGATCCAATTTCTTTTGACCGTAGCCTTCTTACTTGTCTATCAATAATAGCCAATGGTTCTTTTTCATATGTTAGATTCTCATGAATCTCTATAGCCGGTGTTTCAAGTACGTGAGAGGAGTCTGGTACATACTTCCTTAACATAGAGATATGAAACACTGGTTGGACGAAAAAACATCTCATGAAGAAGTGCCAACTGTTATGCCATTTCTTCTGTTCAGTCAAGTATTTCATATGGTCATATATATTTCGGGCTCAATTTACCTCTATTTCCAAATTACATTACATCCTTTATAAGGAAGACTTGCTGGAATATCTTGTCTCCAAATTTGAACACTAAATCTTTTCTCAATTATCCACGTAAGACTTTTGTCTGCTTTGAGCTATGAGCAACCTCTATCTACTTAATTGGAACTTGTCTATAACTTTCTGAATTAAGTCTAGTCCCAATAAATTAGCCTTTCCAACTTCAAATTATCCTATAGAAGAATGCCATTGCCTATTGTACAAGAATTTGTAGGAAGTCATAATGTTGTACTGGTAGCGCTATTATTTTAGGCGAATTGAGCTTTAGGCAAGCATACACCCCAACTTTCTCCAAACTCAAGAATTCAAACTCCCAATATATCCTCTAAGATTCGTAATACATTCAAACTGTCCATTTGTCTATGGATGAAATATAATACTAAGATCTACTCACATACCCAGGGCTTCTTCGAAAGATCTCTAAAAGCGTGAAGTGAATCGTGACCCTCTATTAGAAATGATGGATAATGAAATTCCATGAAGTCGAATAATTTTTTCTCATAAATATCTAAGCATATTTCATCCTCTAAAAAAATAATCCTTATCGATAAGAAGCGTGCTAATTTTTTTTGTCGGTCCATAAATGCCCATATAAAGTCATAACCTCTAATGATTTGGAGGTAATCCAATTTATAATTTGTAACTCCTTTTCCATTTACACTTTAGAATTTGAATCTCTTGTAGCAATTTCGTGGGTCACAAGTGCCAACATTATCTTTCGTCATACCTTATCATCAATATAATTGCTTCGTGTCATAATACATTTTAGTGGATCCAGAACTCATAATATATTTAGGGTCATGTATTTCTCAAAAATGACCTTCCATACAATCTATGTTCAATTAACATGATCACTCACTTAGTCCGAAAGCAACATAGTTGTCATATTCGCATTCTTGTCTTTGCTTAGTGGAACCTTATTTTCGTATTTACATAATTTCTCATCCTTATATAGATGGCCTCAAAGTGTTCTACCAATAAAGACTTGGCCTAAACACAATTAACTATATCTCTCAATTTCTCACACTAACTTAATATATATCATTGTAGATGGGCACATGTTATGTCAAAAGTCTCTTTGCAAGGGCTATATGTCAAGTAGCCCATGGATTTACTTCTCAATGCATCTAACTAAATGATGTCATCTTTCAAATGATCCCAATTGTAAAATTGTATAGCTATTGAGTAGTTTTCTCCATCGATGTAAATTAAAAATCAAAACTTTTGTTGGAACATAAATATCAAACTCTTATAGTCTCTATAAATCTCATTAATTTCACTGTATAACTGACGGATCTAAATATGTATAGCAAGTACAATTGAGACTATCTTCAAATTATGGGCGAGATAGTTCTGCTCCTATGAATTTAGCTTTCTCAAAATATCAATAGCTATTCCGCTTCCATTCTATATAAGAACTTATCCTAATTCAACTCTCGAAGCTTCACATAGTACCATGAATACTAAGGAGTCTACAAGTAGTGTTATCAACTCTAGTATGGCGGTCTATAGGCCTTGAGCTTAAAACGCCCTACTCGAATTTCTCCATTCACAATGATTTAGTTTTTCTTTGCTAACTTGATCAGTCACACTGTTGCTCTAATAATACTCTCCAGCAACCATCTGTTGAAGACCAACAAGCTCAAAGAGGGTGAATTCTTGTAGCGTTTGAACCCAAGTATTTAGACAATCTTTCTTTTGTTTTCATTCAAGCTATGAGAACACACTCGAATACAATCCACAAACCTTAGCACAAAATCTTTCAAGAAATGTCTTTATAGCAATTGGAGCATATGTAAATCCAAAAGATATTGCAAGGAACCTTTTAATTCACTTTTTAAGTTTTGGAAACAATTTAAAACGTTTTCCTCATTCCAAGCTTACAATGATCAATAAAAGAACTAAAAAATAATATCAATATTTGAGAATTAGGTGACCCTATATGACCATATCCAATAGGTTATTTATACAAGTCAAAGGCTACTTAATGCATATTGTTGCATTGTTAAACTATTGGTAGTCAGCATATGCTCTAAGTACATGCTCTACCTCTTTCTAAGAATCTATTTGTGAATAACTTGGGTTCTATAAGGTCCTTTTTTTGTAGATTCGTAAATTATTTCTTATCTCTCTTAACTCTAGTGGTACCATATGATTTGGAGGTTGCAATATGGCTAAGTGTCAGGTGTTAATCATTACCAAATTCACGTCTCACATAGGCGATAGTCATAAAAAAAATTCATAGGATATACATAGTCTAGTCTCACTAATGAGTATTTTTTCCAACTAGCTGTATGATCTATTGCATGCCTTATTTATAAGATAGGATATCAATTCTTTTCGTTGATGGGAGTGTAAAAATATTTTCTTCACTTGTTGCTAAGTCGTTACAACAAGAATGACACATTCTATTATTCCTGGAACTTCCTTTTCTCTTTCTCTTTAAATAAAAGGTTCATTGATTGTTCTCATATGACTATCTTCTAGGGATGTTTGAAATATTTTGGGAAGAATATAACCCATCCATATACAATGGCATATTAGAAATAACCATATATAATCAAATTAGTCATGCTACCCTTTTTCTCAACTCAAACCTAACAAGCTTTGTATACATATCTAGCAAAATAAATTCCCACAAAAGTAGCAATCCAATAAAGTGTTGTCTAGAGTCTTAATTAAGCATTCATAATTTTCAACTCATTGACTTGCACTAAACTTTCCACTAGAAAATTTCTTAGTTTTTTTTTTCCTTCATAATAAATATTAGGTCCTCCAATTTTTCATGATACATATTCTCAATCTCTTTTAGCAATGTCGTCTACCTCAAAGTAGGTTAAATCCTCATGTATAGGGTTGTTAAGGTCAAGCAAACATCCAGCGAACCTCCTAACCATGAAATACTTGGTCAGATAATAAGCACGAAGCACAATGTTCAAATAAAGTTAAGGTTCTCTATCAACACAATCTATCATATGAATGAAGCTTTTTTTTTTTTAAAATCTAACTTCATATAGTGCTATGACTAGTCTCAGGACCTATTATATTGTCTGATTTTGTTCAACTTATCCATCCAGTTAGTATGGATAGAAATAAAATCTTGCCGATAACACTCTTGTCTCTTGTACTAGTACAACTTCTACTGATGGGTTGTATTACATGTATTCTTATGAGTGAAACTCCATTATAGTGGGATAACGAGCCGTTTTCATGGCCTCACCTACCATTTGTCAGTTGCCATCGTTGGGAAAAAAATAAATGCTTACCTACCAAAGGCCCCATTTACTGCCAACTGAACCTTCCACTCGTTCTTGCTATTGCATCATTGAATTTAAATCATATGGTCTTAAGATAAGCAAGTTAGATTAAGGCAACAAAATCTTAATTGTCACACACATACAGAGGATTAGAAACGAAAGACAAGACATATCCAATCACAAGCTCACAGAATCACGATTATAGAAATGGCCGGCAACATAACTATAATCAAGATTCTATCACTATCATGTCCTCCACAAGTCATTGGAATAACCTAGGCTCTGATACCAACTTTTTCAGGACCCAATTTATGATCATGATTGGAGGGGGAAAATCCCTAAGCTAGTCTTACTAGAATTCTATAGAAAATCGGGTAGAGTTTCCTTTATTTTTTTGGCCTGTCCAATTATTTTCCCATCTTAGATATCAACATCACCACTAATAACATCTCTAAATTAAACCACAACATTCATCAACAGTTCAATCTGTAGCACTCCAATCTTTTGAAGCTAAGACCGAGTCATCCTTCATATGATATATGATTTTAATTGAGGATTCTTAATTGAGCATAGATGTTAAAGTCAATTTCTTAGTATGGGAATAAAATTGGAGCTGATATGAGATCGTAGTTCTAATGTATGATTTTATAAAAGTCAGGTGAACCTATGACTTGTAAGTTGTATATATGCGCTAGGATCAATTCCTAAGTATGTAAAGTATGTTAGGTGTGATTTAGAGTCATAAGGGATCGTTTACATCAAGCCAAGTACAAAGAATTTCTAGCAACTAAGTTTTGGTATGAGTCGATAGAAGGGTCAAATTCAAATGACCATACATCCTAAAGTATAATGTGTTATATGACCCATAATGTATCAGTCAAAGATATTTGAATTACAATGCATCTGATTTCTCCTTAATCGGAGTTCGGAGTAGAAAATTATGGCCATTTTAGTGAAGGGGTGCAGAGCTGTCTGAAGGTCCGCGCCTGGAGCGCGTCTTGGACCTGACACGGACCCACACTGGATGAGTTAATGACCTTGTTTTTTTTTTATAATTTGAGAGTATTTTTATCCTAAAACCTTTGGGGGTCTATTTAAGGTCCTAAAAAGCCCAAAATGTCAATTTTCATGATCAAAACCCTCTCCCTTCTCTCCTAAACATAAACACTCAAGAATGATCAAGAAAGTCATGAAGTTAGGAGTATTTTTTAAGATTCATCCTCAAGGTAAGTTATTCTTCATAAATTTCAGTCTACCCAACCGAATTTCTTCGTCTATTCATGAAACTCTAATAGGAGTTTAAATCATAACCTAGGGTTTCAAGAAAACAAATTCAACAATCCCAAGAAAGGATTTCTTGACTCTTCTTCTTCAAGAATCATTGTTCTTCATTAAGAACTCTAAAGAGTCTAAGTCAAGAATTCAAGAATCAAAGATAATTCTTTCAATCAATGTCCTTCCAAGTCCTTTCACTTTAAAAGAACTGTGAAGATTGAGGATTTTCTTCAAGAAAGAGAAGAGAAGATTGCAAACTTTCCCAAAACTTCAACCAATAATTTCTCTCTCTATTTTGATCGGATTTGAGCGATTCAAAAGGCTAAATTGTATATTTTTCCGAGGAGAACACCGTGGGAGTTTCAGAAATTGATTTTGGTGCGTTGTTTGAGGTAAAATTCGTGATCTTGCTGCTGTATTTTTAATATATTTTGAAAACTTTAACATGCGATTTCTTCCTCATATTAGCTCCGTTTTTGAATTGGTTTTCACCGTTGAATTCTTTATCACTTGGGGAAAATTTTCATGTATAAATTTCCAGATTCTGATGGTTTTTTCTGGTGACAAAATTTATGGACCGTTTTACCCTTTTCACCTGAAGTAATTGATTTTAGTGTCGTTAGATTCATTATATAATTATGATGCAATATTTGAATAGATTTTGGTGAACTGAAGTGTCATAAAAAGGGAAAAACTTTGGAATTGACATAATTCAAGACTTTATATAAGCAAGTGAATTTGTTAACCTTTGTTGAGTATATAAAATCTTGTACTTCTTGTGTGAGGTGTTGAGAATGATTTATGTAGGCTTTGATTGAAATATTTTGAATT
>JAPFFP010055204.1:0-28863 GCA_026153255.1 Solanum medicagineum | reverse complement strand
ACTCACCTGCTAGCTTATAAGTCCTACAAGCACCTCAATTCTCTCACTTCATTTTAAGGTCATAATCTCCTTAACTTAATGCAAAACACGTATATCCTCGATCCCCTTAAGCGTTAGACGCACGTATATCCCATTAACACAAGATTCGAGCGCTTTTGAAATTTAGGGTCAACTTGTCCCTTTCATTTCGTGTTTCCTTTAAATTGTACCAATACTGTAAGGTGTGGGGTGTTATAATGGGAGGCTAAGATTATTGGTATGGAGAAGCTAGAGTGGGGAAAAGAGGAGATAGGATGGGATATAGAGGAGATAGGATGAGAAATGAAGAAGAAAGGTTGGATGAGAGGGTAAAGTTTTTCTTGCTTCATGGAGAAAGAAAAATCATTGCTTGATAATGATGAAGACTTGAAGGTGAAACCTAATCTTTCATGTGTTTTGAGAAGAATTATGGGAGTCCTTGCCAAAGAAGAGCTTGATCAAAGAGAGAATCTATTTCATGCTAGGTGCAAAATTCAAGATAAAGTGTGTTCTTTAATCATTGATAGTGGAAGTTGCACTAATATGGTGAGTAATTCTTTGGTGGAACATATAGGAATTCCAACAACAGAACATCCCAATCCTTACAAGCTACAATGAATCAATGAGAGTGGAGAAATGAAGGTCCTTAAACAAGCAAACATTTGGTTTAGTGTGGGTAAATACAATGATGAATTGACTTGTGATGTTGTACCCATATTGGCATGTCATATTTTGTTGGAAAGATCATGACAATTTGATAGGGAAGTTGTGCACAAAGGAAGATCCATCAAATACACCTTTGTGATTGAAGGTAGAAAGTATGTTCTTGCATCTCTCACTCCATACCAAGTGAGTGAGGATTATTGGGCTATGAAGGAGCTTCGAGAGAACATAAAGGTTGAGGAGGCAAAGGGTGATGGTGGAAGTTCCATTGTTGTTCCAAAGGAAGGAGCGTTCTTGGCTAAAAATAAGAAGAATATGTGCGTGGTGGCAAAGCCAAGCAAGTTTATAAAAGGGTGTGGATAAGGGACGCTTTCTAGTATGCCTTGTCAACACCCACCTTTTTTTGCATGCTAACTAAAATACTAGCACTTTGCCTAGTATTATTCTTCACTTTTGCAGGACTATGATGAGCTATTTCCGAAGGAGATGCCCGCGAGACTTCCTCCTTTGAGGGGAATTGAACACCAAATAGATTTTGTACCGGGTTGACAAATTCCCAACTGTCCAGCCTATAGGAGCAATCCGGATGAAACCAAGGAGCTACAAAGGCAAGTAGAAGAGCTTCTTGAAAAGGGGTTGATGGTTTTCTGTTCAAGGATGGACGAGCTTGTATTCCTATGAGCTCATGGAGAGAGCTACCTGTCAAGGAGGCTCATAGTGGTGGTATGATGGGACACTTTGGGGTACCCAAAGCACTTGACATTCTAAAGGATCAATTTTGGCGCAAGATGAAGCTTGACCTGGAGCGAATTTGTGGACAATGTCTTGATTTTAAGCATGCCAAATCCACGGCTCGGCCCCAAGGTACTATACCTCTCTCCCTACTCCTAGTGGGCCATGGATAGATATCCCTATGGATTTTGTGTTGGGTCTTCCTAGGACTAAAAGAGGACATGATAGCATATTTGTGGTAGTGGATAGATTTTCTAAATTGACTCATTTTATTCCATGCCATAAATGTGATGATGCATCCATAGAGCATCTTTATTTGTCATCAATGTTCTTAAATTGCATAGAGTCCGTCAAACCGTTATTAGTGATAGGGATTCCAAATTTCTTAATCACTTTTGGAAGACTCTATGGGGTACACTTGGTACCAAACTTATGTTCTCTACTTCTTGCCACCCTCAAACAGATGGGCAAACCAAAGTAGTCAATAGGACTCTTGGAAGCATGCATCGATGCATGATTATAGGAACTCCAACTACTTGCGAAGACCATTTACCCTTGATTGAATTTGCATATAATCAGTCTTTTCACTCCTCTATGGGAATGTCACCATTTGAGGCATGTTATGGCATTAAACCTTTGTTTCTGCTAACCATAACTCCATTATTTAGTATGTTGTTTTGAGCCTAGATGCCAAGCAAAGGGAAAAGGAGATGATGAGCATTCATGCCAAGGTTAAAGAGGCCATTGAAAAGAACAATTCAAAGGTGGCTATTCGAAAGAATACCGGGAGAAAAGAAGTAATCTTCAACCCAAATGATTGGGTGTGGGGTACATTTTCGAAAAGAGAGATTTCCACATGTTCAAAAAGGAAAGCTAAGACCAAGAGGACATGGACGTTTCAAAGTACTCAAGAGAATCAATGACAATGCCTTTTGACCTGCCAAGTGAGTATAATGTTTATAATGTTTTCAATGTTAGTGATTTATCTCGCGTTGTAGGTGAATCTTTGGATTCGAGGATGAATCCTTTTCAAGAAGGGGAGGATGATAACATGAAAAGCATAGATGATACCAACATGAGTGGCATGTACCCCTCAATACCATTCACAAGGAGTCAAGCAAAAAATCTCCAAGACCTAAAAGCAATGTTCACGAAAAAGAAAGCATTAGAGCAACTTGAGGATCACCGAAGAAAGTCTTACAATGTGTCAAGGTGAGAAGAAGGAAAAACAAAAGGGGTCATGTGTGCAAATGCCTACTACTTGAATTCAAGGGTTTGATAATAAGGCATCAAGGTCCTTACTCATTAAGGGTAAAATTGTAAAGAAAATGTCTTCTAAAATTTGCTTAGTATAAATAGCCTTATTTTATCATTTGGAAGACTTAGACTATGTTGAATGTTGAATTTTCAAATTGTAGTATCTTCTTAGTGAGTAATTAGAGAGTAATTAGGGTGAACTCTTAGAATTGTTAGTTGACTTGTTTGCTTGGCTAATTGAATGCTTCCCATTTGTGGTTCTTAGTTTCCTTCAATTTTCCTTCTAGGGTCTTATTTGTGTTGTTGAAATTAATTGGGAGGTGAGGGTTTTAGTCCCTTTTTGCCCATAATTTCAATAGTTTGAATTTAATCCACATATCCTTGTATCTTTGTTCCCTTTTCCCTTTCTTTCTTTTTTGATCTTTATCAGGTAAAACCCAACTAGGAAGAGAATCTTGACAAATTTGGGAAGTTTGACTAGTCTTCTCTGCAAACTTGGGCAGAAAAAAACCTTTGTTGTGGCTGATTCCTGGACTCTTCTTGGCCTTATTTGTACGAAATGTAACCCTAAAATTCTTCATCTTGGACTTGAATTTGGGCTACCAAATCCTTCTTGGGCTTTAGCTCTTCTTCCCCAACAAGACACCTTTGGATATGCAATTGAAGCCCATTGAGCTTATCATTAAACTCCTTGGTTTGAGATCTTGTTATGGGCCTCCTTTGATCTTTTAAGGCTTCATCCTGTCTTTCAAAGGAGTAGTGCTTCAACAATTCATCCTCAAATTCAAGTCTGCATAAAAATTGGAAAGATTAGAAACATTAAAAGTAGCACTAACTTGGAACTCACCAAGAAGATCAAGTTTATAAGCATTGTTTCCAATCCTTTCAAGGACTTTGCACAAGCCACTTCCTCTAGGATCTAGCTTGGTCTTTCTTTTGGAAGGAAATCTTTGCTTTCTCATATTAAACACAATATATTTTCTTCCTTTATTCAGTCGCAATACAACTTCCTTATTTTTCTTTTCAATTGCAAGTCTTGTTTGTTTATGAATCTTCTTCATCATGTCAGCCTTCTTTCTACCATCAAGATTAGAAAAATCATTAGTAGGTAAATGTAGCAAATCAAGAGGGGTAAGGGGGTTGAATCCATATAAAAATTCAAAAGGAGTCTTACCAGTAGAAGAATGAAAGGTCCTATTGTAAGAAAATTCCACATTAGGCAAGTAATCTTCTTATGAAATCAGCTTTCCTTTCAAAACAGCCCTCAACATTTTCCCCAAAGTTCTATTAACCACTTCTGTTTGTGCATCAGTTTGTGGGTGACAAGATGTGTAAAATAGCAATTTAGTCCCTAACTTTCCCAAAAGTGACTTAAAAACTTGGCATCCGTATCACTAACAATAGTTCTAGGTATTCCATGCATTTTAACCACTTCTATTACAAACAAATCAGCCACATGAGATGCATCATTAGTCTTTTTACATGGAATAAATGAACCATTCTAGAAAATCTTTCTACTACCACAAATATACTATGCTTACCATATTTAGTCCTTGGAAGCCCCAATATGAAGTCCATAGAAATATCAATCCAAGGAGAACTAGAAATAGGTAAAGGAGAATAAAGACCATGCAACAATGTTCTAGACTTAGCTTGTTTACGTTCAAGACAATGAGAACACAATTTTCAATATCTTTTCTCATGCTAGGCCAATAAAATTGTTCAGAATGTATTTCCAAAGTTATAGGCACTCCAAAATGTCCCATTAGCCCTCCACAATGTGCTTCCCTAACAAATAGTTCACGCAAAGAGCAGTTAGGTACACACAACTTATTTTCCTCAAAATAGAAACTCATCTTGAAGATTAATTTCTCAAAAGGTTCCAACTTAGATTCATCAAAAATTTTACCAAAATCAGAATCATTATCATAGAGTAACTTGATTTGGTCAAAACCCAACAACTTTGAAGTAAGAATATCAAAATATACCATCTTGAGAGCGCATAAGCAACCACATTCTCCTTTCCTTGTTTGTAGGAAATTACATAAGGAAAAGATTCAATAAACTCTACCCATTTAGCATGCCTACAACTAAGTTTACCTTGGCTATTCAAGTACTTCAATGACTCATGATCAGTCTTGACCACGAATTCTCGAGGCCATAAGTAGTGCTGCCATGTAGCTAATGCCCTTACCAAGGCATATAAGTCCCTATCATAAGTTGAGTAGTTCAATGTTGCTCCACTTAGATTTTCACTAAAGTAGGCAATTGTTTTGGAGTCTTGCATCAAAACAGCACCTATGCCCTTTACCAGAGGCTTCACAGTCAACTTCAAAAGACTTAGAAAAATCAGGTAATTGCAAAACAGGAGTAGAACACAAATTTTCTATCAGCAAGTTAAATGCATCATCTTGTTCTTTTCCCCATGAAAAAATCTTATCCTTCTTAATAACTTTAATTAAAGGAGAAGCAATGGCGCTAAAGTCCCTCACAAACCTCCCATAAAAACTAGCAAGTGCATGAAAACTCCTAACTTCAGTTACACTATTAGGTATAGGCCATTCTTTGATTGCTTTGATTTTATCAGCATCTACTTCAACTCCCTTAGAACTGACCACAAAACCTAAGAAAACTACCTGATCCACACAAAAAGTACTCTTTTTGAGATTAGCAAATAACCGCTGATTTCTAAGGACTTCAAAAACATGTTTTAGGCACTCTAGGTGTTCATCTAGATATTGAGAAAAGATCAAGATGTCATGAAAATACCCTACAACAAATTTTTCCATGAAAATCTTTAAAAATATGATTAATTAGTCTCATAAATTTGCTGGGTGTATTTTTTAAGCCAAAAGGAATAACTAACCACTCATAAAGTCCATATTTGGTATAAAAAGCAGTTTTCCATTCATCTCCAGGATTCATACGAATCTGATGGTAACCACTTTTAAGATCAATTTTAGAAAAGATTCTGGAACCATATAGTTGATCTAGCACATCATCAAGACGAGGGATAGGATGGCTATACTTTACCTTTATCTTGTTGATGGCTCTACAATCCACACACATCCTCCATGTTCTATCCTTTTTGGGTACCAGTAGGATAGGAACAGAAAATGGGCTCATTCTCGCTCGAACAAAACCCTTTTTAAGGAATTCTTCAACTTGGCTTTGTAATTCCTTGATCTCTTCGGGACTACTTCTATAGGCAGGCCTATTAGGTAGTTGAGACCCAGGCACGAAGTCTATTTAGTGCTCAATCCCTCTCAAAGGTGGTAACCCCTTTGGAGTATCATCAGGGAAAATATCTTCAAAACTCTGCAAAAGAGAAGACAAACTTTTGGCAAAGAAGGAGTTAGTTCTTCAAAGTTAATCAACACTTCTTTGTAAGTAAGTAGTACTATGGGCAACCCCTCTTTTCTAGCATTCAAACACTCTTTGAGTTTTACGTAAAGACTCTCTTTTTTCTTTTCCTTAGTCTTTTTCCTCTCACCAAAACTTTTTATTTTTTCACTCAAACCCTCTTTTACCTCTTTACTTAGTTTACTGTCCTCTCTCTCTTTTTCTCGGCCATCTATTTTTTTTCTATCTCTCGTCCCTTTTCTTTTCCCTCAGGCTCACTTTTTATCTCTCCCCTTTGCTTTCCCATTGTTTCCCTCAATCGTTTATGATTTTCAAACACTTGTGAAGGAGATAAGTGCAAGAGTAAATTTCTTACCATTATGCAAAAGACTGTACCTATTCTTTCTCCCATGATGAGTAGATCCCTATCATATTTCCAAGCTCTGCCAAGTAAAACATGACATGCTTGCATTGGAACAACATCACAAAGAATTTCATCTTCATACCTACAAACATTGAATGAAATCATGCATTGTTTGTTTACTTTTACCTCTCCACTATCATTCAACCGTTGGAGCCTATATGGGGTAGAGTGTTTCATGCATGCAACTCCTAGCTTATCTACCAAATATAAACTCACCACATTTTCACAACTCCCCCATCAATAATCATAGAAGAAGTCCTCCCCTTTATTCCACATCTAGTATGAAACAAATTCTCCGTCTGTCCTTCATCATTACTACCCAAATTAATAGTCATAATTCTCCTAACCACCCCAATTATACCATCATTGGGAAGTTATAAATCATCATCCTCACTTACACCTCCTCCCTCTTCTTCTTCCCCCTCACTTTGTTCACTCTCATATTCTCCATTCTCTCTTAAGTATGATTTTTCTTCTACTTAGACATTCATGCATCATATGACCCCTCCCATAAAATTTATGACATTGAATAGAACTAAAAGGTTTACAAAATTTCGGATTGAAGGTTTTACCTCTCTCATCAACTTTACCTTTATTTCTGTCTTCTTGAGGTTTAGAAGGAGCTTTTCCCACTTGATTTGACCATGGCTTCTTAGAGATAGAGTTAGGCCGATTTCTCCATGAGTTAGGTTGCTACTTTTTCTTGATTTGTTTTTCTACTTTAACAGACAAATCAACTTAACTCATCTAAAGTTACATACTATTGTATCTCTACTACATTAGCTATTTTAGAATTTAAACCATTTAAAAATCTAGCCATTGTAGCTTCTTCTTCCTCCATGCAATTAGCTTGGATCATAGACATATCCATGCTTTTGAATGACTCATCAACCGACATGAAACCTTGCTTCAAGTGTTGAAGGCGAGATTGCAACTCTCTTTGAAAATATAATGGCACAAACCTCTTCCTCATCACCCTTTTCATCTCTTCCTAGGTTGCAATAGGTGGTAGCTCATCTTGCACTCTGTCCCTAGCAAGCTTTAACCATCAAGAAACAGCATAATCAGAAAACTCAACAACAACAAGTTTAACTTTCTTACCCTCTGTGTAGGTATGACAATCAAAGATGGCTTCAACTTGTCTCTCCCAATTAAGGTACAAGTCTGGGTCCCTTGTCCCCTTGAAAGATGGAATCTTCATTTTTATACAACTTATATTATCATCTTCTACTCTACCTCTTTGTCCCTTTCTATCTCTTCTTTCTAGATTAAGTTCACCATCACAATCATCATTTTCATATTCAAGATTTACAAAAGGGACATGGGGTACATTTCTTCTGACTTGGGGTATAACATTTTTGGGTGGTACAACATTATTCTCCCTCCTAATTGCAACTATGGTCTCATTCTGCTCGGTAATCATATTTCCATCTGTTGAATTGTTGGTGCATAGCTTGAAGGGTGAAGTCATTCCTTCCTTTGATCTCAGCTTCTAAACGAGCCCTTTTTTCATCACCACCTGAATTAGACATCCTAAAGGAAAATATCATCACGCACTTAATATGCCTTTTACCCTCTTATAAACTCACGACACTTGCCTTTTTCCCCTCAAATAACCTTTGAACAATTATACTTTGTAGATTTACAATTAAACCCAAACAAGTATCAAGTTCTTAGTAATAAAGTATAGATTTTTTTGGGCACAAAAGAAGGTAAAGAACTAGTCCTAGAACAAGTCGTATTTAGTTGAAACAAAACACGAATAAAAAGGAACTTACTTAGAATTATAAAAGAACAAGAAAAAATTTGTGGTGTCCTCAAAGATTTAGAATCCCCTCTTCTTAATTCCCTATTATTTGGAAACACTAATGCATGATTTTGAGGGTAAGTAAACGGATTTCTTGGAGAGAAAGTTATCTCCCTTTTTTCTTTACTTACTTTTTTTACTTTTTTTTATTTTTTGTTTTTGCTCTTTACATTTAAGAAATCCCAAGATTTACCAAGAATGGAATCTTGATAAAACCACTCTAATACCACTTGATGGGATCGAGGTTAGAAATAATACTAAGATAGAGCTAATACTAGAATGCGGAAGCAACAACAAAAAAAGAAAGATAAAAACTAATTAAATATAGGAGAAATTCAAGGAAAGATCCAAGAATTTATAAGAAATTGATATTCTAAGACCCTGACAAGATCCAAGTAACAATGTAATGATTTATGGAAGAATTCTAACGCCTTTACTTGAAAAAATGAATCAAAATGTTAGATTTGGATCTTTACCACTTTATGAGTAACTAAAGACAATAATTAGTATGTAAGCTAATCACCTTCTAAAGAATACCAAAAAGAAATCAAAGATATCACAAGAAGAAAGTACATTATTCCTCAACTATGAACTAGTAAAGGTTTAAAGAAAAATTCTCAAAGAACAAGTCACAAAGATTCAATAGAACTCTCTCAATTATTATTTATATCAATCTAATTGTCTTTAATGAAAGAGAAAAAACTCCTATTATATTATAGCATCCTTGACGTCCAAGGCTCCTTAGGTTAGGCCCAAGGAGTATCCAAACCTAGAAACAAAATTACTATAATGACCCAAAAAAGTGTCCAAAAACGTGTCTCGGAATGCCCAAAATTTGAATTTCCATATATCTCAAAATCTATTTGTTATTTCAAAAAGATGACTCCATATTCTTCTTCAAGGGGCAAAAATTAGGGGGAAAAGGGTCTAACATCGATTTAAGAGCAAAAATTTAGCAATTACAAAAATTCATGAATGCAATTTCAAGTGTGTATTCCGTGACATTGGCGCGACGTGCCAGTGCCTTATTTTAAGCATTTTTCTATTTTTGGGTCCAAGGCTTTGGGTCTTGGGCCCAAGGATTCCCATACATGTTTTTACCTATATTTAGCCTTATTTCACCCTCATATCATCCTAAATATTTCCCAATACTCACTCAAACACTTAATCATATTTTCACTTTCCAAACTCAAGTCCCAAACCCTTCATCCCAAGCTAAGGATCTCCTTCAAGGTTCTTCTTCAAGCTTCAAATCTCCATCTTCAAGCTTCACCAGGAGCTTCAAAGCTAAGGTATGTGGGTTTCTTCATGGGTTCATTTCTCCCATGATACCCAAGCCTCCTTTTACATAAATTACATGATTTAAAATTGATTTACAAATGGATTTTGATCATTATGAGATTCGCTACACACTATGTTAAAGCTATGTACAATTGTGACTGTTTTGCCGTGTTTTGAGCTATAAATCTTTGATCTATTGTAAGCTTTGAGAAGCGGTTTTGATGTATATGTCTTGAGGGTGTTACAAGGGTTGATTGAAGGTTTTACAATGGGTTTTGTTGCATGATTTTATCTCTAATTTGCATGGTTTTACACTACCACTTCACACCCTCTAAGTTTTTGATAAAATATCCAGATATGGTTTCTTTAGTAGTTGAAGGTCCAAAGCATGATATATGATATGACTGACTAAATATGATGAAATGAACTTACGGTACATGATATACTGTATACAAAGTGTTGCATTAGACCATACCCGATCCGAGGGGACAAGAGCCCGGGTAACCATGTTGGGGGTTTATATTTATCAACCATGCAAGGGGTTTATACTTCGTCATTATGTTGATAAGGTGTGATTATCATCAACCATGTGAGGGGTTTATACCAAACAACCATCAGGGGGTTTATACCTTGAATAGCCAGCTTGGTCTCTTCTACACATATGATATCCTATATGAGCATGAGTTACTTAAGCATGTTTTACTTAAGCATTGATCATACACGTCATATTGTATATTATGCCTATCGCTTAATATTATACACTTTGATTCTGATGCCTATATATTGTTGCATTGCATCCTACATACTTAGTACATTCAAGCGTACTAACGCATACTCTATGCCTACATGATGTCCCCATGTAGGAATTGGTGCCCAAGTTGATCATCCCTCCTCTACGTGGCTAGTTCGGTACTACTCAAGCTAGTTAGTGAGTCCTCCATTTCGAAGACCTTGGTATATGTTTTTCCTTGCTTTATATTGAGACACTCTACTTTATGTTCTATTTTGACTATGAGGGTGAGCCTGCTTACTTTGTCTTGGCCCCCGCTTTTATCTATGTATTTAGAGGTGTTTGTAGGACAAGTTATGTATCTATGTTATGAGCTTTGACTCTTTGTTTCTTGATGATGATGTTTTGCAAGCTATCCCTTATCCCCTTTGCCCTTATCCTTATTTTATGTCTGTTACATGCTTTCGCGAACAATGAGGGTAATGACAAGCTAAGAGGCCTGATTGGTGTCCCTTCGGGTTCCCTATTATCGTGTCATGTCTAGGCCCTAGGCTTGGGTCGTGACAAACTTGGTATCAGAGCATTGGGTTGATAGATCCTCGGAGTCCAACACACCGTGTTGATTAGAGTCTTATTCATCGTTGTGTTGTGCTCCACAACAATGAGTAGGAGGCTATGAGACATTCTAGGAAATGTTCCACTTCTTCATTATCCATGTCATGCGATAGAGTTAGATCCCCAGGGATTTTTTCTTACCCCTAAAAATTACATTCTAGGATATGCCTCAAGCTACTCAGGAAAGTCATAAGACGAATGGGGAGATTTATGATGCTCTATGGAAAGTGGCCAAAGCGGCAGCGAAGTTGGCAACTCACCTCGAGCAACAGGTGGGTGCTTCTGGGACTTCACATTGTAAGAGGAGAGGTAGTGAGGCCAAGAGGGCCAGTGTTGAAGGAAAGTTCCAAAGTCTAAAGGATAGAGGTGATACTATGTATCCGGCATGTGATAAGGCTCATAGGGGCCCATGTTTCAAGGGCGCCAATGCTTGTTTTGATTGCAGCGAAGTGGGACATAAGAGGAAGGATTGCCCTCATGAACACAATAAGGGTAAAGGAGGTGATGGTGGGATGACTAGTCCCAAGTGTCAAAGGTGTGGGAAGTATCATGGTGGCCCATGCTTTAGGAAGACCAATGCTTGTTATGGGTATAGTGAAGTAGGTCATTAGCTAAAGGATTATCCGTATATTCAGAGGAAGCGTAAGGATGGTCGACCTTTAGATCAAGGTTGTCGTGTTGATAAAGTGACTCAAGGAGGGGATGAGGTGCTAGATGCTATTACCAGTAAGTTGAAGTTTTCTTGGCTTTATTGTGCATGTATTGTTAGGCCTGGTGTGCCACTATTTCTTCTCTATTCTTTTGGTTGCTAGTGGGGCTTCTTGTGTGCCCAAGATGTTGTGTGGATCTACGGTGTCTATCCTTTTGTTGGGTATATTATTGCTAGGAGGTTCATAGGTGTTGATCCGGGTTTGTATTGCATTAGGCCTTGCTTTGTGGCTTGTTGGGGTTAGCACGGTGGATTTTGATGTCATTATAGGAATGGAATGGTTGCATGTGTGTTGTGTCTTTATGGGTGGTAGGACTCGTAGAGTTAGGCCTCGATTCCCTAATGAACCCATCCTTAAGAGGAAGGTTGTTAAGTGATAGCATGAAAGATAGGTTCATTTCATGTCATAGGGTACGAGTAGGTCCTAAGGGGATAGTGTTTGTCATCTTGTGAGAAATGGAGGTGTAGAACAAAAGTTGTTTCGTTATTAAGTTGTTGGTGGTCGTAGATGAGGCCTTGAATGTCCCTTTTCGATATTTCAAAATTGGGGTAGTGCCTTTTGGTTTGATAGTGCGCCGGTTATGCCTACAAGTCTCATGAATAGGATCTTTGAGACTCTACTCTAATAGGCTTATGGTGGTTTTGGTGATGACATGATGGTTTGTGTTCCCTGATGAGGTAGTGCATGTGAGTCTTTTGAGGGTAGTACAACAAAGTTTAAGGAAGAAGGCAGGATGCTAAATAGGAAATGGGAATTTTGGTTGTAAGAGGTTGCCTTCCTAGGTCTTGTGGTGCCGAGTGATGGTATTAAGGTGGACCCTAGTAATACGAAGATGATTAAAGAATAGCCTAGATCATGACTTCCTTGGGTATTGAGAGCTTCTTGAGCTTAGCAGGCTATTATCGGAGCTTGTGAGTAGGTTCTCTTCTATTGTTTCTCCTATGACTTAGTTGACCCTAAGTAAGGCCAATGTTGTGACCGACGTTTTGGGTGGGGTGATTTGATAGGTCCGGGAGTTGATATTTCTTGCGTTATTCCTTGGTGCTAGTAGGATTCATGTGTACGAGGGTTGATCCTTGATCCCTTCCAATTGAGGAGACCCAAAACTATCTTCAAGAAAACCTACATGGATTTTGCTTACTTTAATTTAGAGTTTTGAATATTATGATTCCTAAAATTCTATTGATGCATGGGTAGTATTTATTTGAAGATTTTAATGTGATTTAAAACATTATATGAGGATTTACTTTGGGTTTATGAAATTATAAATATGCATGTCCCCTTTTTGAATTGGTTTATGCATGAGAGATTACACTATGGATTTAAATGTGGAATTAATTATGTTTTCACTTTAATTTCATATTATAAATATTAATAGGGAAGTCTTAGATAATCATTAACAATCAAGAATCAAGAGCATAGCATAATACATCACTTGTCCAACAACACCTCTAAACATAGAATGGGCGGGGGCAAAGACACTTTCCGGGCTCACTGTCATAGTATCAAGAGTTAAACATAAATAAATAACATAAGAGTAGCACAACTAGTGTCCCCGAACTTGAGGACTCACCAAAGCTTATCTTCAAGAGATCACAACTAGCCACGTGGAGGATGATCATGAAGAGCTCCGGTTCCTTCATGGTAACATCATGTAGGCATAGAGTATGTGTTAGTACGTTTGAATGTACTAAGTATGTAGGATGCAATGCAGCCAACATAGCAAAAATGCATAAACATAGGCAATAGGTAATATAATAACAATATGGCATGCATGATCAATGCTTCAAGTAAAACATGGTTGTATAGTACATATTACATGTGTAGGAAGAGACTATCATCATATACCAAGAAAACTAGTACTTGGAATCCAAGGCATACCACCCCCTTGGAAGGCGATCAAGGTATCTACCCTTCAATTGATAGTACGGGCTTACCACCCCTCGACAAGGCGATTGAGGTATCTATTCCCCAACATGGTAGTATGGGCTTACAACCCCCCGACAAGGAGATTGAGGTATCTGCCCCACAACATGGTAGTACAGGCTCACCACCCCCTCCCTCAACAAGGCAATTGAGGTATCTACCCCCCTATTGGTAGTACGAGCTTACCATCCTCTGACAAGGCAATTAAGGCTTGACAACACCTCAACAAGGTGTGGTCAACTTGCAACACCATAGATACTTTTCATGAATTCGTCACATACATACATTGCTTTCATCATCATAAAGTCACTTGACACATAGAACATGCAATAGATCATCAATAACTCAAGAATCCTTAACCAAACATTTTATCAAACACTTGGCGAGTGTGTAATGCTAGTTCAAAATCATGGAATTCAAGAGTGAAATCATGTGAGAAAACTCATTGTAAATCAACCCACCAACACTTGGTAACATCCTCATGCAAGATACATTGAAACCCCTCGTCAAATCTCATAATAGATCATAGATTCATAGCTCAAAACATGCATAAACAATCAACATTCTTTATGAAATCCCAACATACTTTATAATCAAATTTCATAATAAAAGATACCCACAAATAATCCACTTGAAAACATGCAATTTACATAAAAACGAAGGTAGGGCACCATGGGTGAAAGGACCCAATGGTTGAAACCCACATACCTTAAACTTGGGGATTTCCATGATGAAGGTTTCAGTGAGAACTTGAAGCTTGAATGAATTTCTTGAGATCTGGAGATGAGTTTAAGACACTTGAATTTGGATGAAATATTTGGCTAAGTGTTAAAGAGGGTTTTGGGAGAGTCTTGAGTGATATGGGGTTGAAAAATGACTAAGTATAGGTGTTTTTACGCATAAGAGGGCTAAGGCCTAAGACCCCAAAGCCTTAGCCTGAAATAGTGAAAACTGAAAAAATAAATTACACATCTCTGCGCCCCTGGGGGGTCGCACATCGGGCGCGGATCAACACTGGATAAGAATTTTTTTGGAAAATGAAATTTTGCTATGGTTGCTCTAAAATTGGGGTTATGCCCAAATTGTCACTTAATTTTTTTCTCTGATCATGAATATGAAGTCGAATTTTCGATATCACACACGAATTTTGAGATATATGGAAATTACGATTATGGGCATTTTCAAGGCTCATTTTCGGGCACTTTTTGGGGCGTTTCAGAAAAGACCCTAAAAGACAAAAGTAAGACCAAGCGAGCTATAACTTGGAATCCTGATGATTACTCTTCATTGGTAAAAGGATGGACTACTTGCCAAGGTTCCCATTTTGGTGAAGGAACCCCCCCTATGGGAACTTGTCCTATTTCGGGGTGGATTTCATGATAAAGTGCACTGAATGAATCCACTAGTATAGAAAGGATAAAATATAATATATTTTGGTACATAGTTTGAGGAAAGAAGTATGGACCCTTGAAGATAGTCCACACCAACATCCAATCCATCGGTGCTAAGCTTTCCCATGGAATACTTGAAATAATCATACTTTAATCATAACATGAATAGCTTGTAAGACATGAGAAGTAGCTCATAAACATGCTTGACCTCTAATGGTGAGCCTAACTTGAAACATGAGAGCAGACCAAAGTCATACATGAACCCTTGCTCTAACATGAATGGCCCACAAGAGGTAAAAATCTTGAAATAGGGCTTAACTTGATACTTGGTAACATCATAGATACTTTATATGAATCCAATATAGACTTGAAAGCCCTTAATCATCATATGAAAGACATGTAAATAATGAAATAGATCTTGAGAATTCTTAACTTGACATTTTATCAAACACTTGGTGGATTCTGATGCTAGTTCAAAATTATGTAATTCGAGAGTGAAATAAGATGAGAAAACTTAATACAAATCAACCCACCAACATGTAGTAAAACCCCCATGTAGGGTACCTTGAAATCCATCATCAAATCTCATAATAGATCATAGTTTCATAGCTTAAAACATGCATAGTCTCAATAGACAAAATCAATTCATGGCATAAGCTTGAAATAGAAAGTTATGCATAATAAATCAACATTTCGTAAAATCCCAACATAACTTATATTCATAATCCATAATAAGAAATACCCATAGATAATATAACTTGAAAATATGAAATTTTCACAAAAAGGAAGATTGGGCTCCATGGCTGAAAAGACCCAATAGATGAAACCCACATACCTCAAACTTAGGTTTTCTTGAGTTTACCTGAAGAGAACATAGAGCTTGAAGGGAATCCTTGGGTTACAAAGTTAAGCTTGAAATCCTTGAAATTGGAGTGAGATATTTGGTTAAGTGTTGGAGAGGTTTTTGTGAGGGTTTTGAGTGATATAGAGTTGAAAAATGGCTGAGTATAGGTGTTTTCACGCATAAGTGGGTGTGGGCATGGGCATGGGGCTATGACCCCAATACCTTTGGCTGAGATAGAAAACCAAGGTAAACCTTACACTTGTCCACGTCCTTGGCGCGATGCGGACCCATCGCAGGCCACTTTTAACTATTCGCGCCCTGGCAGCTGTAAAATCCGGGTTTTACCCATTTCTCACTCAATTTTGCTCACTAATTGAGAATATGAATTCAGATTTTTGATATCATGCACGGATTTTGAGATATATGAAAATTATGATTATGAGCATTTTTGAAGCGCATTTTTGGGGAATTTCAATATCTCCCCCTAACATTCGTCCCTGAATGTCAAAGAAACATACGTAAGAGAAGTAATCTTGAAGATTTTACCCAACCCCCCCCCCCCATGAATGCAACAAATGCGTTTAAACATCATTTTCAAAAAGTCTCAACATGAATACCAAAAATCACCATAAACTTATTACCATGAACATGAATGCATGCAAAATGACATAAGGGAAGAAACTTAAGACTTGAAATCATAGATAGGACATAATTTGCTATCTTTATCTTGAATAGAGTGATAGAGGTACGGATATCACTTCTTTCATGACCTCTCCGGCTCCTTAAGTGACGCTTTGGCATGTTGATTCCTCTAAAGAACCATAATGGGAGCTACATCCTTCTTTCTCAACCTCTTCACAGTTTATCCAAAATCTCCACCTGGACCTCCTCATAGGTCAAATTATCTTTCACAACACCCACAACCTCTAAGGGCACTATAGCATTTGGGTCACCAACATATCTCCTCAACCTAGACACATGGAAGACCGGATGAATCATATTCCTATCCATAGGAAACTCCAATCCATAGGCAACCTTACTAATTCTCCTCAAAACTCTAGAATGACCCACAAATCTTGGGCTCAATTTTTCCTTCCTTGCTAAACCGGGCCACACACTTCATGGGTGAAACCTTCAAAAGCCCAATCACCAACCTTAAACTCAAGGTCTCTTCTTCTCACACCGTAATATGACTTTTCCCCCCTTTGAACTGTCTTCAATGTTTCCGCTTGTCAACCTTACCTTCTCCAAAACTTCCCAATCCGGTGCAATCAAAGCCATCTCACCCATCTTATAGAGGTACCTTCCTGTAGTCTCTATCCACACTCATGGAATCGGAAGGAATAGAATAAGATGATTCATGATCCTCTTTCACAATCAACTCCCTCAAGTCGTCAACATCAGGCACACACAATCTACCTTAGGTACCATCTCCCCCTTGGGAGAAAGTCTCCACTGTACCATCTTTCACCAAGGCCTTCAACTCTAACAATGCGAGCTCAAGATCTTGTTTTGCCTTTATCTCCTCAATCAAAGAAGATTTAGAACCATCAACAACTACTACATCACCATTATCAACTTCATCCACCCTAACCCCCAATCTACCCAACCGATGAACCTCCCTAGCCACCTCCTTGCCTCCATCCTCAACATGAGCTAGACTACCCATGGACAATCTACTTAAAGCATCGGTCACAACATTAACTTTGCCAGTTTGATAATGCACACTCATATCATAATCTTTAAGAAGCTCTAACGACCTTCTTTGTCTAAAGTTAAGATCATTTTGGGTGAACACATATTGAAGACTCTTGTGGTCAGTAAATGCATCAACATGATCCCTATACAAGTAGTGATGCCAAATTTTCAAAGCAAATATTATGGCTACCAATTTAAGATCATGGGTGTTGTCTTCTCATGCACCTTAAGCTGCCTAGAGGTATATGCTATCACCTTACAATTTTGCATCAAAACACACCCCAAGCGAATTCTTGAGGCATCACAATATACAACAAATCCTCCCAATCCTTCCGGTAGAGCCAAGATAGGAGCAGAGAAAAGCTTATCTTTCAAGGCTTGGGAACTCTTTTCACATTCATCGGTCCACATGAAATTTTGCCTTCTTTTGGGCCAACTTTATCATAGGGGAAGCAATAAAAGAGAACCCATTTACAAACCTCCGGTAATAACTCGCCAAACCTAAGAAACTCCTAGTATCTAATGGAGTCAAAGGTCTATGCCATTTTCTAATCACCTCTGTCTTCTTAGGATCCACCTTAATGCCATCACCCGACACCACATGCCCTAAAAAAGCAACCTCTTTCAACCAAAACTCATATTTTTCATGTTTAGCATACAACCTCTCCTCCCTCAAGATTTGTAACACCACCCTCAAGTGATTCACATGCTCCTCCTCACTATGGGAATAAATCAAGATATCATCAATAAAAACCACCATAATCAAGTCAAGGTAGGGTTTAAGGATTCATGAGATCCATAAATATATCTGGTGCGTTGGTCAACCCTAAGGACATAACCACAAACTCAAAGTGCCCATACCTAGTCCGGAAAGCTGTCTTGAGAATGTCACACTCCCTCACTTTTACTCGGTGATACCCAGACTGAAGATCAATCTTAGAAAAGTGACTAGACTCTTGAAGTTGATCAAAAAGGTCATCAATCCTTGGTACCGGGTACTTGTTCTTTATGGTAACCCTATTAAGTTGCTGGTAACCAATGCACATTCTAAGAGAACTATCATTTTTCTTCATAAACAACACTGGTGCACCCTAAGGTGACATACTAGGCCTTATGAAACCCTTTTTCCAACAAATCCCTCAATTGCTCCTTTAACTCCTTGAATTTCGCCGGGGCCACACGGTAAGGGGAATAAAAATGGGTGGTGTATTGGGAAGAAGTTCTATACCAAAATCTATTTCCCTTTCGGGACGAACACCGGGAAGCTCACTGGGAAAGACATCAAGTAACTCATTAACTATCGAAATTGACTCAATAGGAAGGACTTTGGACTCAACATCCCTAACCCTCACAAGATGATAAAGGCAACCTTTAGAAATCAACTTTTGGGCTTTAAGACAAGAAATGAATCTACCCTTGACAACCACATCACGACTTTCTGACTCAAGGATGAGCTCATTGGCGAATTGGAATTTAACTATACGGGTTCTACAATCAATAAAAGCATAGTACGCATGCAACCAATCCATTCCAAGAATGACATAAAAATCCACTATATCTAATTCAACAAAATCACAAGGCAAGACTTTATGCAATATGAACGTGGGACAATTTCCATAGACTCTTCTAGGAAAAATAGACTCCCCAACAGGGGTAGACACTTCATAAGGTTCACACAACAATTCGGGACTAACATGAACCTTTGTGGCAACAAAAGGAGTAATGAAAGAAAGAGTGGCACATGGGTCTGTCAACGCATACACATCAAAATAAAAAACCTTTAGCATACCTATGAAGCATTACTCCAAGTCTAGTGACCCATAGAGAAGTATGGTTGAGAACATAGATGGTCATCCTCATAATTTGTAGTAACCTATGGACAATGTCTCTACCCATGATCCCTTGCGCCACACTCAAAACACGCATTCGAACCGGCTAAACAATCTCTTGGATGGTACTTTCCACACTTGTAGCATGGAGGAGAAGCTTGAACACTAAAAACCTTGCCTTTCCTTTAAGCATATGGGCAATCAACAATCTTGTGGCCCATCTTGCCACACAGATAACATGCACCCGTGTTCCTCTAGCAGGTGCCACTATGGTTTCTCCCACATTTTCGGCGCCTAGGGCGAGTCCTCCCACTATTGTCACGTTCAATTTGGACCCTTCTCCTTCCTTCCTTTGAGGCCATTGGGCAATCTCTCATTTTATTCCCAAACCGCCACACTTGAAACAACCCTCAACTTCTGCCAAACACCTCCCTTGATGTTTCTTGCCACACCCTTGGCAAGTGACAAAAGGGATCCTCTTCTTCTTGTACTTGGGAACCGGTAGACTAGTAGAAGATGAGGCACCACCAGCTCGGGCCCTTGTAGCCTCACTCTCCCTCCTCTTATCCCTTGAAGTCTCAGGAGCACCCACTCATTGATTGAGTTGAGCAGTTACAACCGTGGCTAATACTCATAGAGCATTATGAACCTCCGTATTCGACATATCACCATTGGGAAGTTGACTTCTAAGTGCGAGATGGTCACCGCCTTGCCCACCATTCTGAGTAGCTTGAGACATATTTTAAAACGCAATGATAAAGAATCAAGGGTAAGTCTTAGAGGGCCTTAACTCTATTGCACGACATAGATTATGAAAAAGTGAAACATTTCCTAAAACACCTCATAGCCTCCCATTAATCGACGCGGTGTGTTGGACTCCAAGGACCATTAACAACCTAGTGCTCTGATACCAAGTTTGTCACGACCCAAGCCTAGGGCCTAGACGTGACACGACGAATGGGAACCCGAGGGGACCCAAGAAAGCCTCTTAGCATATCAATCACACATCCTTAGTTGCGGAAGCAAAGTAAACAACAACAAGAGATATAAATAAAAAAGGAAGCCTTTGATAATCATTAAAGCAAAAATGAGTCAAACTCAAGCATGAGTACATCATAATATCCAACAACACCTCTAACGTGGAATGGAGAGGGGGCCAAGACACTTTTTGGGCTCACCCTCATAGCAGAAAAGTTTCAACAGAAAGAAGTCTCAAAATAACACTAGTGATAAAGATAGTGTCCTCGGACTTGAAGACTTACCAAAGCTTGCTTAAAAGGATCGCACTAGCCATGTGGAGGATATCAAATGGTGCTCCAGTCCCTACATGGTAATATCATGTAGGCATAGTGTATGCATTAGTATGTTTGAATGTACAAAGTATATGTAGGATGCAATGCAACAAGTCATAAGCTAATATAGTCAAAATCCATAATAATATGCGATAGATAAGGGTTATCTCAATATGGCATGCATGATCAATGTTTGAAGTAAAACATTCAACTTGCATAGAACATAGTACATGTGTGGGAAGAGATCCTAACCGACAAAAGTAAGACCAAGCGATCTACAACTTGGAATCCTGATGATTACCCCTCATCGGTAAAGAGGTGGACTACTTGTCAAGGTAAACCATACCTCACCTTATGGGAGCCCGTCCTATTCCGAAGTGGATTTAATGATAAATGCACTAAATGGATCCATTAGTATAGCAAGGGTAAAATATAATCCTATGTTAGCATATATATGACAACCCGTAACTTTATGCACTTGTGTATCTATGTTTCAAGCCTCATTTGGTTAGGTTGGGTGTGTATTAGATTCATGGGAGACTCATAGTACCTAAACGAGTTCAAGACTTACCTCCAAGTTGAGTTTTGGGTGTTGTTTCATATAAGGGTCAATTTTAAACTAGCATAACTCTTAGCATGTTTGGAACTGGTTAGCTCACAATATGTCAAATGAACGCCCTTTGAGTTAGCTTCACAATGCACTTTGTTTTACCTCACTCTGATGTCGGATGAAGGAGTTATGACCGTTCTCGTGAGACCATCCCGTGTAGTGAACCCCCACGGGCACCTATACGGGCAGTGTGGTCTTGTACAACTCGTGTGAAGGGGTACGGGCCGTGTCACCTGGGCATATGGTGGGAAAAAATATTTTCTTGTTTAAGTGAGCTATGACGGACCAGCACATGATCCGTGTAACACCACACGGTTCGTGAAAGTGGCCGTCAAAGTGACAAGACGTCAATTTTTCCAAGTTTCCCAACTTCCATTTTTTCACTAAGGCAATTCACATGGGCACTCCACATGACCTGTGGAGTGCCACATGGCTAGTGAAGTCTCCCGTGAGCTGACACTTTGCTATTTTTTCCATCTGTTCACCAATGGTATTTTCGTAAATGCTAATTATCCTAATTACCTTTTTTGACTTTTTAGGCTATTTTACTAGAAGATATAAAATCTAAACTTAAGGACCCAATTTCATTACTCTCATCTCAATCACACTCTCAAATCCTCTCACGAGTCTCTATCAAGCTCCAATTCAATTTCAAGGGAACCTAAGTACAAGATTGGATTCCAAGATCATTTTCGAGCCTCCATTCTTCCCAATCTCAATTCCAAGCAACTCTAGACCTAAAGTATGTGGTGTTGAACCATTGGATCCTTCCATCCATCGTGCCTAAACCCTCTTTTGATTAATATTGTATGATTTAAAGTTTATTTGATATATGGGTCTTGTATATTGAGAAATTTACTCCACAATGACTTTAGTTCATGAAATTATGGTTGTTTTAGCATGTTTTGAGCTTCAAATCTTGGATCTAATTTTGGAATTGATGAGAGATTTTGATATCAATGTCTTGGGGGTGTTACAAGGTACTAATTAAAGGATTTACCACTGATTTTGTTGCATGATTTTATCTCTAAATTGCATGCTCTTTACCCCCATTACACACCCCCAAGGTGTTTGATAAAATGTCCATGTTTTCTTGAGAAATTGAAAGTCCAAAGCATGAGATATGATATGAATGATGATGGTGATGAAATGAGATTATGTACATGATTATTCCTATATGAGGTGTTGCATTAGAGCTTATGATGAATCCTATATAAAGTGTTGCACTAGACCATGCCCAATTCAGGGGGGATAAGAAACCGGGTAATCATGTAAGGGGTTAGTACTTCACCACCTAGGTTGATTAGGGTGTTACCATCACCAATCGAGTTGGGGGTTTGTACTCGTCAACGATGTGAGGGGTATATACTTCACCATCTAGGATGATTGGGGTGTGACCAACATCAAATATGTGAGGAGTTTATATCTCGCCACTTAGGATGATTGGGGTGTGACCATCATCAACCAACCAAGGTTGGAAAGCTAGTTTGATCTCTTCTTCAGATATGATATTTTATACGAGCATGATTTACTCAAGCATTGATCATACATGTATATTACTATATTATGCCTATTGTCTATTGATACACATTTTGGTTATGATGCATAGTCCTTGTTGCATTGCATCCCGCATACTTAGTACATTCAAATGTACTAATGCATACTCTTGCCTACATGATGTCACCATGTAGGAACCAGTGCCCAAGTTGATCCTCCTCCTCCACGTGATTAGGCAGTGCTATTCCAACCTTGTTTGTTAGTCCTCCATTTCGGGTACCTTAGTCTAAGTTGCTATTAACTATGTATTAAGATTCTCTTTACTTTATCATTTACCTATGACTATGAGGGTGAGCCCGGTTGTATGTCTTGGCCCCCGCCGTTTTCTATGTAGTAGCGGTGTTGTTGGACAGAGGTATTATGCCATGAGTTGATTCTAATATCTCTTGACTCTATGTTATGACAAGTCCTCCCTTAGCCCCTTTTTCCCTTATTTCTATTCTTCAAATGTCATTTAATTGTTCCGCGACCAAGGATCTGCAATGATATGCTATGAGGCTTGTTTAGGGTTCCTTCGGGTTCCCCATTCGCCGATTATGTCTAGGCCCGAGGCTTGGGTCGTGAGAAAGATGGTATCAGAGCACTAGGTTGATAGATCCTTGGAGTCCAACACTCTGCATCGATTAGAATCCTTCATGGTTGTGAAGCACGCCATGACTATGGATAGGAGGCTATGAGGAGTTATAGGAAATGTTTCCCTTCTTTATGTCCTAAGTCGTGCTACAGAGTGGTGGTATGTATTTGCCCCTAACGATTATTCTTTGACATGCTAGATCATGCTGAATACTAGAGGAAGACGAGCCCAAACTCCTAAGGAACAACCTAGGTAAATGGTGAATTCCGGCATGCTCTTACTATGCTTGCCCATGTAGTGGCCAACCAAGTCCAAAGAGGGGCCTAAGCCCCTCATGCTACTAGCCCGGGAGCTAGGGTAAGGGACTTCATAAGGATAAATCCTCCAATTTTCCATAGGTCAAAGGTGGATGAAGATCTACAAGAAATTATCGATGAAATCTACAAAATCTTGTCTATCATGAGTGTTGGACCAAATGAAAAGGCAGAGTTGGTGGCTTACCAACTCAAGGGGGTGGCTCAAATTTGGTTTGATCAATGGAAGGATGAGAAGGGTAATGGCCATGTGGTGATTTGAGAGGAATTCAGATCAGCCTTCCTTAATCGGTTCTTCCTTCTTGAGCTTAAGGAAGCAAAGTTGGTTGAATTTATGAACTTGAAACAAGGTGGTATGAGTGTGAGGGAGTATGCCCTTAAATTTAATCAACTTTCAAAGTATGCTCCTCACTTGGTGACTGATCCTACGTCAAGATTGAATAAGTTTGTTATGGGGGTTTTTGACTTGGTAAGTGAAGATTGCTGGTCCGCTTTGCTTATTAGTGATATGGACTTGTCTCGGTTGATGACCTATGCTGAGCAAATGTAAGAAGAGAAGTGGAGAAAGAGGAGGGGCCATGAGGCTAAGAGGGCCCGATTTGGGGGTAAGTTCCAAAGGGGTGCTAAATTTCACCAAGGCCAAGGGTCTTCCCATACTACTAATAGGGGATTTGCCAATGACTTCCCTAGGACTTAAGGTGTGGGCGGAGTGGCTCCTATAGAGGTGCGTCCTAAATGTGGAAGGAAGCATGGAGGTCCATGTTTGAAGGGGTCTAATGCATGCTTTGAAAGTGGGGAGCTTGGTCACGAGAAGGTAGATTGTCCAGGAAGCCATGGTAAGGGCCAGGGTGCAGATGCGGTTTTATTGGATAGAGGTGGCCCTCAAGGTGGTGCCCTAAGGCACAACAGGTTTTATGCTCTACATGGGAGCAAGGGGTTGGTGAGGTTCCTGACGTTGTTACTGGTATGTTGAAAATCTTTGATCTTGATGTATATGCTTTGATTGATTTGGGTGCCACCCTTCCCTTTGTTACCCCCTCGGTTACTAGAAAGTTCCATGTTGAGTTGGAGTTGTTGAATAAGTCTTATGAGGTGTCTACTCCTATAGGTGCATCAATTATTGCAAGGAAAGTGTATAGAAATTGTCCGATTTGCATCTTGCGTAAAATCTTACCTTGTGATCTTGTTGAATTAGATATGGTTGATTTTGATGTTATTCTTGGGAATGATTGGTTGCATACATACTATGCTTCTATTGATTGTGGAACCCGTAGGGTCAAGTTTCACTTCTTAAATGAACCCGCCCTTGAGTGGGAAAGTCATAACGTGGTGGTAAAAGGTAGATTCATTTCATGCATTAAAGCCCATAGGTTGATTTCCAAGGGGTGTATGTATCATCTTGTGAGAGTTAAAGATGTGGAGTCCAAAGTCCCTTCTATAGAGTCAGTTCTGGTTGTAAATGAGTTTCTTAATGTCTTCCCAAATGACCTTCTCGGTGTCCCTCCCAAAAGGGAGATAGATTTTGGCATATATCTCCTTCTCAAAACTCAACCTATCTCCATTCCCCCTTATCGCATGGCACCGGCGGAGTTGAAGGAGTTAAAGGAGCAATTGAAGGAATTGTTGGAGAAGGGATTTATTAGGCCTAGCCAATCACCTTGGGGTGCACCGGTGTTGTTCATCAAGGAGAAGGATGGGTCACTTAGAATATGCATTGACTATCGGCAACTCAAGGGTCACTCACTATAAAGAATAGGTATCCTCTTCCAAGGATTGATGACTTGTTTGACCAATTGCAAGGGGCTAGCTTTTTCTCTAAGATTGATCTTCCGTCCGGGTATCACCAAGTGAAAGTGAGGGAGTGTGATATTCCCAAGACCGCCTTCCGGACTAGATATGGGCATTATGAGTTCGTGATGATGTATTTTGGGTTAACCAATGCACAAGCCATCTTCGTGGACTTAATGAATAGGGTTTTCAAACCCTACCTTGATTCCTTTGTCGTGGATTGATGATATTTTGATCTATTCACATAGTAGAGAGGAGCATATGGGGCATTTGAGGGTTGTGTTGCAAAGATTATAGGAAGAGAAATTGTATGCTAAATATGAAATGTGTGAATTTTTGTTAAAGGAGGTTGCATTCTTGGGTCATTTGGTGTCGGGGGATGGTATAAAAGTGGATCCTGAGAAAACCATTGTGATTAGGAATTGGCCTAGAACATTGACCCCGTCGGATATTAGGAGCTTCTTGGGCCTTGCGAGTTTCTGTAGAAGATTTGTGGAGGGGCTCTCCTCTATTGCTTCCCCTATGACAAAATTGACTCAAAAGAAGGTTAAGTTTGTATGGACAGATGAATGTGAGGAAAGCTTCCAAACATTGAAAGATAAGACTTGTGTCCGCTCCTTTATTGTCACTACCGGATGGGCTTGAGGGTTTTGTCATGTATTCTGATGCATCTAGGGTTGGTTTAGGTTGTGTGATTATGCAAAATGGTAAGGTCATAGCCTATGCTTCTTGGCAACTCAAAGTGCATTACCCATGATCTTGAATTGGCCGCCGTGGTGTTTGCGTTAAAGATTTGGCGTCATTATTTGTATGGGGTGCGTGTTGATGTCTTCACCGATCATAAGAGTCTCCAATATGTCTTCACTCAAAAAGATTTCAACTTGAGGCAAAGAAGGTGGCTAGAACTTCTTAAGGATTATGACATGAATGTGCATTACCACCTGGGTAAGGCAAATGTTGTATGGGTAGCCTAGCTCATGTGGATAGTAGTGGGAGATGGCTAGGGAGGTGCATAGATTGGCTAGGTTGGGGGTGAGGTTGGAAGATGTGGGTAGTGGTGTTGTTGTGGTTGATGGTTCCAAATCTTCATTGGTTGATGAGGTGATAGAAAAACAAGATCTAGACTCCTCCTTGCTTGAGTTGAAGGCTTTGGTGAAAGAGGGCAAGATAGAGGTTTTCTCCCAAGGGAAAGATGGGGCCCTTAGATACCAAGGTAGGTTGTGCGTGCCTTGTGTTGATGGTTTGTGGGGGAGAATTCTTGATGAAGTCCATAATTCCTCTTATTCTATCCACCCCGGTTCCACCAAAATGTACAAAGACTTAAGGGATGTGTATTGCTGGGGAGGCATGAAGGGGGACATTGCCAAATTCATTTCCGATTGCCATAGTTGTCAACAAGTCAAAGCCAAACATCAAAAGCTGGGTGACCTAACCCAAGATATAGAGATTCCTACTTGGAAGTGGGAGAGTATTAATATGGATTTTGTGGTTGGATTTCCCAAGACTAGAAAAGGTTTTGATTCCATATGGGTGGTGGTTGATAGGATGACGAAATCATCTCATTTTCTACCAGTTAAGACCACATACAGGGCCGAAAAGTATGCGAGGTTGTACCTCTATGAGTTAGTTAGGTTACATGGGGTTCCTTTATCCATTATCTCGGATCGGGGTTCACAATTCACTTCACACTTCTTGAGGTCTTTTCAAAGGGGTCTTGGTACAAAAGTTCACCTTAGTACGACCTTTCATCCCCAAACGGATGGCCAAGCCAAAAGAACCATTCAAACCCTTGAAGATATGCTTAGGGCATGTGTATTGAAGTTGAGAGGTAGTTGGGATGACCATCTTCCTTTGATTGAATTCGCATACAATCACTCTAGCATCGGTATGACCCCTTTTGAGGCTCTTTATAGGAGGCGATGTAGATCACCGGTTGGTTGGTTTGAGGTTGGAGAGGTGGCTTTATTGGGACTGGATCTAGTTATGGATGCTCTTGAGAAGGTTAGTATGATTAGGGAAAGGTTAAGAACGGCCCAAAGTAGTCAAAAATCTTATGTCGATGTGAGAAGAAGAGACCTTGAATTCAAAGTGGGTGATTGGGTTTATTTGAAGGTTTCTCCAATGAAAGGTATGGTCCGTTTAAGTAAAATGGGCAAATTGAGTCCAAGGTATGTTGGTCCTTATGAGGTCTTGAAGAGGGTTGGCAAGGTAGCTTATGAGTTAAAGCTGCCTAGTGAAATAAACTTGGTTCATCCGATGTTCTATATCTCTATGTTGAGGAAATATGTGGGTGACCCTATTTCCATTGTGCCTCTTGAGGTGGTGGGTGTTGTTGAGGATAACTTGACTTATGAGGAGGTCTCGGTCCGGATTCTAGATAGGCAAGTGAAGAGATTGAGGAACAAGGAGGTGACATCCGTTAAGGTCCTTTGGAGGAACCAACAAATCTAAAGCACTACATGGGAGGCTGAAGCGGATATGCTAAAATGATACCGTTATCTTTTCCACTCCACTCAAGTCTAAGGTACTAATCCTAAGTCCCCTATGCGATTTTTAGTCTTAATTTCTGGCCTCAAGCCATGGCATAGATTCATGTTTATATGGGCAAGGTTTTATGGTAAATTTTGATGTTCATGTTGAGACTTTTTTTGAAAATCATGTTTAGATACATTTGTTGCATCCATATTAGGCTAAAAGTCTTCATGGCTACCCTCCTTGTGTACGTTTCTTTTACATTCGGGGACGAATGTTCCCAAGGGGGAGATATTCTGACACCCCATAACTTTATCCTCTTGTTTATCCATGTTTCAAGCCTCATTTGGTTAGGTTGGGGGTGTACTATATTCATGGGAGACTCCTAGTACCTAAACGAGTTTAAGACTTACCTCCAAGTTGAGTTTTGGGTGTTGTTTCATATAAGGTTCAACTTTAAACAAGCATAACTCTTAGAATATTTGTAACTGGGTGGCCCACAACATGTCAAATGAAAGCCCTCTGAGTCTCCTTCGCAATGCACTTTGTTTCACCTCATTCCGATGTCAGATAAAGGAGTTATGACCGTTTTTGTGAGACCCTCCTTTGTAGTGAACCCCCACGGGCACCCATACGGGAAGTGTGGTCTTGTACAGATGTGTGAAGGGGTATGGGCCGTTTCATCTAGGAGTGTGTTAGGCAACAACATTTTCTTGTCTAAGTGAGGTGGGACGGACCGGTAAACGGTCCGTGCAATACTACACGGTCCATGAAAGTGGCAATCAAAGTGACGAGACGTCAATTTTTCCAAGTTTCCCAACTTCCATTTTTTCACTAAGGCACTTCACACGGGCATTCCAGATGACCCGTGGAGTTCAAACAGCCAGTGAAGTCTCCAGTGAGACAACACTGTGCCATTTTTTCCATCCGTTCACTAATGGTATTTTCGTAAATGCTAATTATCCTAATGACCCTTTTTGACTTTTTAG
>JAPFFP010055187.1:0-73047 GCA_026153255.1 Solanum medicagineum | reverse complement strand
TAAGTTCTACCAATATGTATGAGGATTTGAGGGAAGTATATTGGTGGCATAGTATGAAGAAAAATATAGCCAAGTTTCACCTAAGTTCTACCAATATGTATGAGGATTTGAGGGAAGTATATTGGTGGCATAGTATGAAGAAAAATATAGCCAAGTTTGTATCTGAATGTCCTAATTGTCAATAAGTGAAGGTAGATGTCACGACCCAAACCTAGGGCCTAGACGTGACCGGCGAATAGGGAACCCGAAGGAACCCCAAACAAACCTCGTAGCATATTATTACACATCCTTGGTCACGGAAGCAATGCAAAACAATGTAAGAAACATATATAAGGGGAATTGGGACTATGGGAGAGACTCATATTTAAATAGCTGGAATATTATAAGTAAGTCAAAGCTCAAGCATGATACATAACTTGCCCAACAACACCTCTAAATAGGACTTAACGGGGGCCAAGAAGAACAACTAGGATCACCCTCATAGTAAAAGTATACCAAAAAGAAGGATATTCTTTAATACATAGCTTAAGAACATAGATATTGCCCTCACACATGAGGACTCAGCAACTAGGTTGAATGGATACCACTAGCCATGTGGACGAGGATGATGACCAAATGAAGCTCTGGTTCCTACATGGTAACATCATGTAGGCATAGAGTATGCGTTAGTACATTTGAATATACTAAGTATGTAGGATGAAATGCTACAAGAGATAGGCATCATAATCAAAATACATAATAATAGGCAATAGGCATAACATAACAATATTGCATGTATGATCAATGCTTAAGTAAAACATGCTTAAGTAACTCAAGCTTATATAGGATAACATATGTGTAGAAAAGACCAAGCTAGATTTCTAAACGTACAACCCTTTGGTTGGTTAGTTATGATGCCGCCCCATCACTTAGGTGGATGTGTACTAACCCTCATCTAGGTTGGTGATAACGCTGCCCCATCACCAAGTTGGATGAGTACTAACACTCATCTAGGTTGATCAGCACTAACTCCCTTCTTGGTTAGTGATGATGCCGCCTCATCACTTAGGTGGATAAGTAGTAACCCCCATCTAGGTTAGTGATGATGCCACCCCATCACATAGGTAGATGAGTACTAACCCTTATCTAGGTTGATAAGTACTAACCCCCATCTAGGTTAGTGATGATGCCCCCACATCACTAGGTGGATAAGTACAAACCCTTCACTAGGTTATCCGGGCGCTTAGACCCCTCGGATTAGGCATGGTCGAGTTCTACACTTTATATAGGACTCATCATATGGTCTTATGCAACACTTCATATAGGAATAATCATATATATAAGCCCATTTGATCATCATAACATCATTAATATCATAGCTCATGCTTAGGACCTTCAATTCATCAAGAAACCATAACCGGACATTTTATCAAACATTTTGGGGGTGTGTAGTAGAGGTAAAAGACCATGCAATTTAGAGATGAAATCATGCAAGAAAATATACTGTAAAACCATCAATCAACACCTTGAAACACTCCTAAGATATTCACGTCAAAACCCCTCATCAAAACTTACAATAAATCCAAGATATATAGCTCACAACATAGTTCATAAACATGTTCATACTAGTAAACCCATTTGTAAACTCAACTTTAAATCATGCAATTTAGGAAAAAGGAACCTTGGGTATCATGGGTGAAAGGAACCCATGAAATAAACCCACATACCTTAGGTCTAAAGTTTCTTGGAATTGAGATTGGGAAGAATAGAGGCTTGGAAATGATCTTTGAATCCAATCTTCTTCTTTGGTTTCCTCGAAATTAAATTAGGGCTTGATGGAGGTTTTTGAGAGAATTAAGAGTGTATTTGAGATGAGAGTAACGATCTTTAACCTTTTGAAATATTGTTTAGGTCTTTTAGGAAGGTTATGATAGCATTGGAAGTCTAAAAAGGGCATTAGAGTAATTAAAATTTACGGAGATGCCATAAGTGAAAGGATGGAAAAATTGGCAAAGTGTCATCTCACTGGAGACTTAAATAGCCATATGGCACTCAACGGGTCATGTGGAGCGCCCGTGTGAAGTGCCTTAGTGAAAAAAATGGAAGTTCGGAAACTTGGAAAAAAATTGACGTCTCCTCACTTTGATGGACCTTTTCATGGATCATGTGGCGTTACAAGGATCGTGTACAGGACCATCCCACCTCACATAGACAAAAATAATGCTGCAAGCCACCACACGTCCAAGTTCCATGGGCCGTCCCACTCTACACGGCCCGTCAACAGTGCCCGTGGCACCACCCTTAGCCACATTTTCCCCAATTTCCAACAAGCTCCCTTTGGCACACTTTGTGGCCATCCCACGGTCAATGGTGAGCCACACATCCCATACCACTGGCTATAACACCTTACTTAGTGCCAACAATGGTCTTTTCCAACCGCAGATGCCCCAAACGGCCCATCAAAGGCCACACCGGCTGTCAAACAGTCCGTGTGACAACACTGCACGGGAGAGCCTCACGAAAACGATCATAACTCCTTCATCCGACCTCGGAATGAGGTGAAACCAAGTGTATTGCAAAGGTAACTCAAAGAGAATTCATCTTAAATGTCGTGGGCCACCCATTTCCAAATGTTCTAAGATTTATTCTAGTTTAATGTTGACCCTTGTATGAAACAACCCCCAAAACTCAACTTGGAGGTAAGTCTTTAACTCGTTTAGGTACTAGGAGTCTCCCATGAATCTAGTACACCCTCAACCTCACCAAATGAGGCTTGTAACATTGATATACAATACCATAATGTTACGGGGTGTCACTGTGGAGCATCAAGGGCCCGATGGTTTGGCTTAAAATATTGGGAATTCTACTTGGAGTGTGAACATATGAGCATGGATTTTAGGGTTGATTTGCCTATGACCTAAAGATATTTTGACTCAATTTGGTTTATTTTCGATTCGATGACTAAATTAGCTCATTTCTTACTAGTCAAGACTACCATCAATGCCGAAGATTATGCGATGTTGTATATCCAAGAGTTGATGAGGTTACATTGTGTGCCTAGATCTATCATATCGGATCATGACACCCAATTTATTTCTCACTTATAGAGATCATCTAAAGAGGACTTAGCACAATGTTGAAGTTAAGTACCACTTTTTATCCTCAAACCGATGAGGACAAGCTGAAAGGATGATTAAACCTTTGAGGTCATGTTGAGGGATTATGTGCTTGAATTCATGGGCAAGTTGGGTGATCAACTACAACTCATTGAGTTTGCTTATAACAATAACTTTCATGCTAGCATTAGTATGGCACCATTTGAAGTTTTGTATTGTAGGAGATGTAAACCTCTGATAGGGTGGTTTTGAGTTCGGAGTGATGGCCTTGATTGCCAAAGATTTAGTATTGGAAGCTATGGCGAAGGTGAAGTTGATTACGCATGAAATGCCCGAAAATGTGCCTCGAAAATTACCTAATTATGTTTTTCATATATCTCAAAATTCATGTGTGATATCAAAAATCCGACTTCATATTCGTGATCATAGGTCAAAATTGAGTAGGAGATGGGAATAACCCCAATTTTGGAGCAACCATAATGAAAAATTATTTTCCAAAATTTGTGAAATCCAGAGAGGATCCGTACCCTGGCCGCGATGTGCCAGGAGCGCGAATCAGTGTTATTTTGTTCACTGAAAGTTTTTTCAGCCTAAGGCTTTGGGGCCTTGAGCTCATTCCCTCCTATGCGTAAAAACACCTATACTTAGCCATTTTTCAACTCTATATCACTCAATACACTCTCCAAACCGTCTCTAACTCTTAGCCAAATATTTCATCCACATTCAAGTGTCCCAAACTTAATTCTAGATCTCAAGAACTTAATTCAAGCTTCAAGTTCTCTTTAAGTCTACATCAAGAAAACCTCCAAATTTGAGGTATGTGGGTTTCAACCATTAGGTCCTTCCACCCATGGTGCCCAACCTTTCTTTTCATTTAAAATACATGTTTTCAAGTTGGTTATCTATGGGTATCTTCTATTTTGAAGTTCGATTATAAACTATGTTGGGTTTTCATAAAACATCTGTTTAAGCATGTTTTGAGCTATGAAACTATGATCTATTGTGAGATTTGATGAAGGGTTTGAAGATATCTTGGATAAGGGTGTTACCGAGTGTTGGTGGGTTGATTTACATTAAGTTATAGCATATTATTTCACTTTTGAATTGCATGACTTTGAACTAGCATTGCACACCCACCAAGTGTTTGATAAAATGTCTTGACAAGGATTCTTAATGTTGATGAAGGATTATTGTATGATTTTACTTGACAGGTATGTTATGATACTTTATGGGTTCCCAAGCTTGTTTTAAACTCTTGAAAAGTTTCCATGATCTACAATATGATTTTGAACCTTTATACTACACTTTCCTCTCATGGGAAATGTGGATTCCTTCGTGATCCTTTGATGTTGTGGTTTGATGAGCTATTATGTACTCCTACCGTAAATATTATATTGTAAGGTAGGTATAATCTACCGAAAAGGCCATACCGTAAAGTAGAGTAACTCATGATTTCTACTTAAATGATTATATTGTAAGGTAGGGACAACCTACCTAAAAGGGTATGTCGTAAGGTAGGATCTCTCGCGATAAGATCGTATCGTAAGGTAAGTACACCCGATATTATTACTAAAGAGATTATGTCATAAGGTAAGGATGCCTATGGACTTCTATCGATGAGGTCATGCCCTAATATAGAATAAACTATGACTCTTATTGAAAGGATTGTATCGTAAGGTAAGAGGCATCTCATACTACCTACCCAAAAGACTATGTCGTAAAGTAGAGGTATTGACAACACTCTCCTTAAAGGAAATACTGTAAGGTGAGTGGGTAACTACTTCACCATTGTCATGCATGCTTGTGTAAATTTGAGCATATATATTCCTTGTTGAGCTTTTGTTCATTGATTATGACTTAAAAGCTTCTTTTACTTAAAGCATTGGACATGCATTCCATATTTATATTATGCTATCTATTGACTATGATTATGCATTTTGACTATACATGACTTATGATTCATGTTGCATTGCATCCCATATACTTGGTATACTCCAACATACTAATGCATACTCTATGCCTACATGATATTACCATGTAGGGACCGAAGCACCTTTTGATCTTCCTCTTGGTGGCTACTTTGGTGCTTTGAAGATTAGGTTTGGTGAGTCTTCAAGTTTGGGGATAATAGCTATGCTACTCGTACTACTTGTTATCTCTTTATATTGGACATTTGGTACAATGAGGGTGTGCCCGGTAAGTTTCTTGGCTCCCGCCAAGCCATGCTAGAGGTGTTGTTGGAGCAATTGATATACTTATGCTTTGAGCTTGACTCTTGAGTATTTTATGATTGTCAAAGACTTCCCTTAGCCCTGTTGTTCCTATTTATATCTCTCGTTATTAATTTGCTTCCACGACCAATAATGTGTGATTGATATGCTAAGAGGCTTGTTTGGGGTTCCTTCCGGTTCCCCATTCACCGTGTCACGTCTAGGACCTAGGTTTAGGTCATGACAAACTTAGTATCAGAGCACTAGGTTGTTAATGGTCCTTGGAATCTAACACACCACGTCGATTAGTGTCTTATTCATGATTGGGAAGCGCGCCACAACTATGAAGGGGAGGCTATGAGGCGTTCTAGGATATGTTTCACTTCTTCATGGTTTATATCATACTTTAGGTGTAAGGTAAGGCTTTTCCCCTAACAACTGCTTTTTGGCTCTTCTAGATCATGCCGCTACAAAGAGGAAGAGCAAGGAGGGACCGTGCACATCCTCAAGCCCCTCAAGAAGAAGAGGCTTCTCAACTTGAGTTCCAACATGCGATCACAATTTATCCCATGCAATGATCAACCAAATCAACCAAGGGCCCCAAGCCCCTCATGCGTTCTCTTCGGCTTCTAAGGTGAGGGATTTCACTAGGATGAAACCACCGGAGTTCCATGGATCCAAAGTTGATAAGGATCTCCAAGAGTTCATAGATGAGGTGTACAAGGTGCTATCCATCATGGGAGTCAATTCAGAGGAAAAGGTGGAGTTGGCTGCCTACCAACTAAAGGGTGCGTCTCAAATTTGGTTTGTGCAATGGAAGATGGAGAGGGGAAACCATTATGCTATTCCTTTGGGGGAGTTCAAAGCCGCCTTCATCAACCGATTCTTCGCTATTGAGTTTAGAGAGGTTAAAATGATGGAGTTCATGAACCTTAAGCAAGGTTCCATGAGTATGAGTGAATGTGATCTCAAGTTCAACAAGCTTTCCATGTATGCTCCATATTTGGTGGTTGATCCTTGATCAAGGATGAACAACTTTGTGTCGGGGGTGTTCGACTTGGTAAATGAAGAGTTTCATACCGCGATGCTTATAGAAGATATGGATTTGGCTCAGCTCATGACCTTTGCTGAACAACTTGAGGAGGTGAAACTTAGGAAGAAGAGAAGTGGGGAATCTAAGAGGGCCCTATTTGAGGATGACCAATTTCGACAAGATCTCGAGTTTCAAGGCTAAGGATCCTCTAGTGCTCCAAACAAGAGGGTTGCCAAGGATGGGGAACCTAACCCAAGGCTCCAAGAAGGTGGTGAGAGGGTGGCTTGTCCTAGATGCCAAATATGTAGGAGGAAACATGGTGGCACATGTTGGAGGAATACAGGTGCATGCTTTGGGTGTGGCCAGATGGGCCACAAAATTTTGGATTTTCCATATGCTCAAAAAAGGTTAAAGGTGGAGATGTTGATCAAGAAGACAATGATTCTATGCTCTTCAAGGGAGGCAAAGAGGGGATGAGGTGCCCGATAATGTTACTGGTATGTTAAAGGTTTTCTTGATTTTGTTGTGTATGCTTTGCTAGGTCCGAGTGCCACTATTTCTTTCATTTTTCCTTTTTGTTGCTAAAAAGCTTCATGTGTGCCTTGAATTGTTATGTGAGCCTTTTTGGTGTCTACCCCCTATTTACGAGTCTATTGATGCTAAAAAAGTCTATAGGGGATTGTCTCATGTCATTGTTGCATGCAGTGTTGTTTGGGTGATGTTGTTGAACATGGTATGGTGGATTTGATGTTGTCCGTGGGGTAGTTTGGTTATATGCATATCATGCTCCCATTGATTATAGAACCCATAGAGTTAAATTTCAATTCTCTAATGAGTCTATGCTTACATGGGAAAGTTGTGAAGTGGTAAGTAAAGGTAGACTCATTTCTTGTCTTGAAGCCCAAATTGATCTTTAAGGGTTGCATGTACCATCTTGTAAGGGATAGGCATGTTGAGTCTAAAATCCTTCCTATTGAGTCGGTTTCGGTAGCCAATGAGTTTCTTGATTTCCCTTCTGATATTCTGAATTTGTGGTAATGTCTTTTGCTTGACCAATGCCCCGGCTATGTTTTTGCTTCTTGGGTAACAAAGTGTGGTTAAAGAAGAACACTGGTTGGCTAGATTGGGTGTTGTGGAGGATGAGTTGAATGAGGAGGAGGTCCCAATAGGGATATTGGGTGGACATGTGGAAAGGTCAAGGAACAAAGATGTAGTATCCGTTAAGGTTCTTTAGAGATATCGACAAGTCGAAAGCATTATATGGGAAACTGGAGCGGACTTGAAGAAGTGATATCCGTATCTTTTCCACCCCATTCAAGCTTAACATAGCAAACTAAGTCCCTTCTATGATTTCAAGTCTTGAGTTTCAGCCCTTATATCATTTTAAATGCGTTCATGTTTATGTTGACAAGTTTATAGTGATTTTTGACATTCATGTTGAGATTTTTCAAAATGATGTTTAAATGCATTTGTTGCATTCATATTGTGCTGAATTCTTCAAGATTACGTCTCTTACATACATTTCTTTGACATTCAGGGACGAATGTTCCCAAAGGGGAGATATTGAAACGCCCCAAAAAGGCCCGAAAATGTGCCTTGGAAATGCCCATAATTGTATTTTTCCATAAATCCCAAAATCCGTGCATGATATAGAAAATTCGACTTCATATTCGTGATTAGGGCGCAAAATTGAGTGGGAAATTTGCATAACCTCAATTTTTGAGCAACCGTAGCGAAAAATGATTTTCCAAAATTTGCGAAATCCAGAGAAGATCCGTGTCTTGGCCGCGACGCGCCAGGGGCGCAAATCAGTGTTATTTTGTTCACTAAAAGTTGTTTCTGCCTAAGGCTTTAGTGCCTTAGGCCCATGCTCTCCTATGTATAGAAACACCTAGACATAGCCATTTTTCAACTCTATATCACTCAATATACTCTCAAAAACCTCTCTAACATTTACCCAAATATTTCATCCAAATTCAAGTGTCCCAAGCTTAATT
Source organism: Solanum medicagineum (assembly GCA_026153255.1). Taxonomy (NCBI): domain Eukaryota; kingdom Viridiplantae; phylum Streptophyta; class Magnoliopsida; order Solanales; family Solanaceae; genus Solanum; species Solanum medicagineum. The sequence continues at coordinate 64,712 of JAPFFP010055187.1, read as the reverse complement.
CCGCATCTCAAGAACTTCATTCAAGCTTCAAGTTCTCTTCAAGTCTACATCAAGGAATTCTCCAAATTTGAAGTATGTGGTTTTCAACCACTGGGTCCTTTCACCCATGGTGCTCAACCTTCCTTTTCCTGTAAAATGCATGTTTTCAAGTTAGTTATCTATGGATATCTTCTATTATGAAGTTTGAATATAAACTATGTTGGGGTTTCATAAAATGTTGATCGTTTAAGCTTGTTTTGAGTAATGAAACTATGATGTATTGTGAGATTTGATGATGGATTTTAATATATCTTGCATAAGGGTGTTACCAGGTGTTGGTGGGTTGATTTACATTAAGTTTACTCATATTATTTCACTCTTGAATTGTATGATTTTGAACTAGCATTGCACACCCACCAAGTATTAGATAAAATATCTTGACAAGCATTATTGATGTTGATGAAGGATTATTGTATGATTTTACTTGTCAAGTATGTTATGATACTTTATGGGTTCCCAAGCATGTTTTAAGCTTTTGAAAAGTTTCCATGATATACAATAAGATTTTGAACCTTTATACTACGCTTTGCTCTCATGTGAAATGTGGAGTCCTTCGTGACCCTTTGATGTGATGGTTTGATAAGCTATTATGTACTCCTACCTCAAAGATTATATCATAATGTAGGGATAATCTACCGAAAAAGCCATATAGTAAGGTAGAGTAATTCATGGTTTCTACTTAAAAGATTATATCATAAGGTAGGGACAATCTACCGAAAAGGGTATGTCATATGGTAGGATCTCTCTTACCGATAAGATCGTATCATAAGGTAAGTGCATCCCATAGTCTTACCGAAGAGATGAAGTCCAGATGAGGCCATGTCGTAAGGTAGAATCAATGATGAACCTTACCGAAAGGATTATATCGGAAGGTAAGATGCATCTCATACTACCTACCCCAAAATACTATATCGTAAAGTTGGGGTATTGGCCACACTCTCCGGAAAGGCTATACCATAAGGTGAGTAGGTAACTACTTGGCCATTCTCATGTATTATTGTGTAAGGTTAAGCATATGTATTCCCTATTGAGCTTATGTTCATTGATTATGACTTAAAAGCATGTTTTACGTAAAGAATTGGACATGCGTGCCATATTGATATTATGTTATCTATTGACTATGATTATACATTTTGACTATACATGGCTTATGATTCTTGTTGCATTGTATCCCACTTACTTAATACATTCCAACGTACTAATGCATACTTTATGCCTACATGTTATTACCATGTAGGGACCATAGCACCTTTTGATAATCCTCCTCGTTGCTAGTTTGGTGCTTTGAAGATAAGCTTTGGTGAGTCCTTAAGTTTACGAACACTAGCTATGCTACTTTTACTACTTATTTTTTCTTTATATTGAACATTTGCTACTATGAAGGTAAGCCCAGAAAGTGTCTTAGCCCCCGCCTAATCCATACTAGAGGTATGGTTGGAACAATTGATGTACTTATGCTTTGAGCTTAACTGTTGAGCATTTTATGATTATCAAAATCTTTCCTTAGTCTCGTATTCTCTATTTATATCTCTTATTATTATTATTTTTCTTCTGCGACTAAGGATGTGTGATTGATATAGTAAGATATTTGTTTGGGGTTCCTTCTGGTTCCCCATTCGTCGTGTCATGTCTAGGCCCTAGGTTTGGGTCATGAAAAGGGAGAGCGATCTTGAATTTCATGTTGGTGATTGCGTATATGTGAAGGTCTCACCCTTGAAGGGTGTAATTCATTTTGGTAAGAAGGGTAAGTTAAGTCCAAGATATGTAGGTCCTTATAAGATTGTTGAAAGGATTAGGAATGTGGCTTATAGATTGGATTTTCCTTCGGATTGAGTTCGATTCACTCGATCTTCCATTTTTCTATGTTGAGGAAATTGATTGGTGACCCTAGTAACATTGTACCTTTGGAAAGTGTTGAGCTTGAGGAGAACTTGTCCTATGAGGAAGTCGCTGTTGAGATCTAGGATAGGAAAGTGAAGCGGCTTCACAACAAGGATGTAACTTCAGTTAAGGTACTTTAGAGAAATCAACATGTGGAGAGTGCTACATGGGATACGGAGTTGGACATGAGGAAATGATATGCCCATCTTTTCAAATCTACTCATGCTTAAGGTATTAGGTTCATCCTATTCCAAGTGGTCCTAATTCTTTCACTCTTCTATTTATGGCATGACATGACATGCATACATATGGACAAAAATAATTTTTAAATGTTATGAATGATGTGAAAATGTTTTGATATGTGTTTTAATGACTTTATGATTTTCAACTGATGAACTATGCATGGTATCTTGTGTTTGGATGTTTCATGTTCTAAGTGAAGCATTTCAAACGTTGTTCTAGCACATTCGAGGATGAATGTTCCGAAGGGGGAGATGATGTAAGGACTCAGACTTGGTATGACCTGCTTGTTACTTAAATTGATTTTGGAAAGTTTTTGACCAAGGTGACAACTTATGGATAGCTCCACGGGCCGAGTGTCTCACCACGGGCCGTATGGAGGGGTCTTGAGTGACCATTGGCCTTGTGTAACAAGTGTTGGCCTTAACTTGGAGTCTAAATGCAAGGCACATACCATATGAACCTCACACCATCGGGGTGGCACTTTGTGGACTGTGTGGTGGCTTGTGTTAGTGGCCTTGGCCTTGAAAACCACATATTGGTCTAGGGTTGGACCTCATGAACCTCTCATGTTTACCTCTTGACAGGCTATGAGGCCCTCTGTATGGGTGTGAATGTGAAAATTTTCTAAGTATTGAATCACCATTTCTGAACTTCATCAGTGGAATTTTGACAAAGTGAGGCTTCACATAGGGCACATAGTCCATGTTCCTTTGTACGGACCGTGAGACCCTCCTATGGGACCCTTGGCAACGATTTTTATTCCGTTTCATTAATGGCATTCTCATAATTATGGCTACTCCTAAGGGTCATTTGTGACTTTCCATGCTATCATAAGAAATTAAAAAAGACGTATACTCTTCTTCTGTCATTCAAATTCATTCTCGCACTTAGAATTATATTCAAACTCTCTCTTATGAACTCCCCTAAGGTGAACTTTTGAAGGTTATCTTGGAGATCAAGGAAGGGTTCTATGCTTCATCAAATTATGAATTATGATTTACTTTAATATCATAATGTGTTGTTGAAAAGGAAGGATTAAATTATGATATGGCTTTTCAGCCCAAGTATGAATTATTATGAAGAATGTTTGGCTTTTAAGCCCAGGTATGCATTGAAGTGATTTGAAATGATTTGTACCTCTTTTGAAAGCATCTATACGTATATCTATATTCTTGTGGGATATGAATTAGCACCGATGAGATTGGAGGCATCAGGGTTATCCCCATGGGTCCTCTTCCTATCTCTTGAACTATGTGCCTGCATAAATATTTGATATGGCAACCCTCATCGAAATGGGAGTGCCCATAAGGTGCAGTTACAACTTTGATATGATATGATATGATGTGAAAGTCTTATCCTAAATGAGGGTGCCCATAAGGAAGACTGTTTCTCAGTAATGGGGGTACCCATAAGGAGAAGTATGGCTTACCTTTGGCAAGTAGACCATCTCTTTTCCGGTGTGAGGATAACATCGGGATTCCAAGTAATAGCTTGCTTGGTCTTCTATGTCAATTGAGGTCTCATCCCCACTATATATGAGCATTATGGCATTTCATGCATCTTGGATTTCATGGCATATTATTATATTACTCTTTTTTGCTATATATCCCTTTCTATATTATGTGCCCTTGTCATCTAACATTGAATGCAGGTTTGATTAGTCATATGCATTGCATACCCGCAAAATTAGTACATTTAAATGTATTAATGCAAAATGTTTCCTACATGGTCTAACCATATAGGGACTGAAGACTATATTCATCCACTGTTTGAGGGCTAGTTTTGTCATGACCCAAGCCTAGGGCCTAGACGTGACACGGAGAATGGGAAGTTTGAAGACAACCCAAATGAGCCTCTTAGCATATCTTATGCACATCCTTGGTTGCGGAAATGAAAATAATCATCAGAAAGAGCCAAGTATAAAAAAGGAAACGGGACTAAGGAAGTCTCTCATAAATATTGAAACATAAGAAGAGTCAAACTCAAAAGAATATAAAAACTTAGTATCTAACAACACCTCTACTTTAGAATGAAGCGGGGGCTAAGGCACTTCTCGGGCTCACCCTCATAATAATAAATATCCAACATAATGAGCAAGTCTCAACATAACATGTATAAAAGTAGATATTGTCCTCAGAGTTGAGGACTCACCAAAAGCATTCTTGGAGAATTGAACTAGCCACATGGAGGAGGATGATAAAAAGGAGCTCTGGTCCTTACATGGTAACATCATGTAGGCATTGAGTATGCATTAGTACGTTTGAATGTACTAAGTATGCTAGAATGCAACAAAGCTATAATCCAATATAATCAAAATGCATAATCATAATCAATGGGTATATAATCTCAATATAACATGCATGATCAATGCTTGTAATAAAACATGCTTGTAAAACATTCAACTTGCATAATATATCATACATATATGGGAAGAGACCTCAACCGACATAGAACGAGTAGCTAGAACTTAGACTCCAAGGCATGACACCCCCGACGAAGTATGGTCCATTTTCCAAGGCAAATCAAACATGATAACATGAACTAGATGGATCCACTAGTATATAAAGGGTAATATTCACAATCCTATGGTGGTACATAGTTTCGAAACTAAAGACTTTATATAAGGGCCCCTTGAGTTGAGTCCCCATCTTAAGCCTCAATCGGTGCTAAGTCAAGTCCCACGGAATACTTGAAATTATCATATACTAATCACAATATGAATAACTTGTAAGAGACATGATAGCTTGAATGAGTATCTCATTAACATGCTTGACCTCTACTAGTGAGCCTAACTTGTACATGAGAGTAAATAAAAATCATACATGATCCTTTGGCTCGACATGGACGACTCACAAGAGGTTAAAATCTTGAAATCGGCTCAACTTGATACTCTTAAAATCATAGATACTTTTCATGAACTCAATACATGCGTTAAATCCCTTAATCATCTTGAAATCACTTGACTTGTGAATCATGTAATAGTTCATCAACAATTTGAGAATTCTTGTCATGTAATTTTATCAAACACGTGGTGGGTTCATGGCACTTATTCAAAATCATGAAACTCAGAGTAAAACAAGAAGACTAAACTCAATTTAAATCAACCCACCAATATTGTAGTAAAACCCTCATTTATGGTATCTTGAAATCCATCACAAAAACTCATAATAGTTCATAGTTTCACAGCTCAAATCATGCATAGTCTCAAGAGGAAAAAATAAATCTATGTAATAAGCTTGAAATAGATATTAATGGATAATCAATTAATACTTCATAAAACCCCAGCATAATTTATGTTTATATTTCACAATAAAAGATACTCATAAGTAATGCAACTTGAAATCATGCAATTTTCATAAAATGAGAAGGTTGGGCTCCATGGGTGAAAGGACCCATGGATGAAGACCCACACACCTTAAGCTTTGAATTTCTTGAAATGAACTTAGAGGAGACTTGAAGCTTGAGATGTGTTCTTGAGTTCCAAAGTTGTGCTTGGAATCCTTGAATTTGAATTGGGAGATTTAATTGAGTCTTGGAGAGGTTTTAGAGAGGTTTTTTTGTGTTATAGAGTTGAAAAATGGCTAAGTATGAAAGATTTCACGTTTAAATGGGAATGGGGCTAATACCTCAATGTCCTTGGATGAAATGAGAAAACTGGGGAAAGTTTTACACTGGTCTGAGCCCCAGGTGCGATGCAGATCAGACGAGCAGGCATAATTTACATTAGTCCGCACCCCAGGCACGTCGCAGCCTAGGCGCGGACAGCCACTGGAAATCAAAAATTAGCGAAAATTATTTTTCTCTTCAGGTCTTTTAAATTCCAGGTTATATCTATTTCCAATTCAACTTTTCACCCTAAATCAAAATTATGAAGTCAGATTTTTGAAATCACGCACGAATTTTAAGTTATATAGAAATTACGATTATGGGGCATTCTTAAGAACATGAAAACATCTCCCCTTTGGAAACATCTGTTTCCCAATGTCAAAGAAACATGCATAAGAGAATTAATTATGAAGATTTCAGCCTGACATAAATCGACAAATGCACTTAAAATATCATTTTCAAAAGTCCCAACATGAGCGCCAAAAATCACCATAAACTTGTTACCATGAACATGAATGTATGAAAAAGGACATGAGGGATGAAACTTAGGATTTGAAATCATAAATGGGACTTAATTTATTACCTTTGGCTTGAGTAGAGTGGAAAAGATACGGATATCGCTTTTTCATGTCCGCCTCGGCTTCCCATGTGGCACTTTCAACTTGTTGATTCCTGCAAAGGACCTTGATGGATGCTACATCTTTGTTTCTCAACCTTTTCACTTGTCTATCTAATATCTCCACCAGGACCTCCTCATAGTATTTAAAGTGTATTTGTGTCGCAACCCAAACCTAGGACCTAGTTGTGACATGATGACTGAGGATCCAAAAAGACCTTCATCCAAGCCTCTTAGTATTTCATAAGCATACATAAGGTAATTAAGGATCACAATAACAAGTAAGAAGAAATAAGTCTCAAAAATAAATCTAAGAATACAAGACAAGAACTTTTCCCATTAAAAGGGTTACTTCATCTTTGTCCAAAACATGCCTCTACTTTTATAACTCTTAGCGGGGATTGGAACATCCCACTAACTCACCCTACACTAAAGAAAGAAAATACAAAGAGTTTAAACATCACTACATAAATGCATGATTGTAAAGGGCTTGTTCTCGAAGCATGGGAACTCACCAATTGTCATCAATATAGAATCTAGATCTAGCTATGGTAAGTAGGAGTTGAATTGTCTCCTATCTCTGCATTGTGATATAACGTATGCAAAAACTATGCATTAGTACATTGGGATATACTTAGTATGTGAGACGCAATGCAACAAGAAATCATCATAGCATCTTAAACGAAATACATGATTATATGATAAAATAAGCACAAGAGATAATGAATGATCAATGCATCTTTAACATATGATTTGAGACATCATAAAAAAACATTAAATTATCATTGACATTCTTATATGGAAATAGCACCATAACTGATAACAAGGCCATGTGAGCTATTACATGGAATTCCGATGTTGTCTCTACACCACAGAAAGAAGAGGCAACTTGCCAAGGTAGAACTCTACCCCCACTAGGTGGGTATCATAAAACATAATTATATATGTGGATCCACTATATAGACATTATTGGCAGCATAATTCTATGGTAGCATGTAGTTATGAAACTTGAGACTTTATATAAAGAAACCTTAGTCGAGCTTGTCAGGACCTAAGCGTAGGGCCTAGACGTGACATGCTTAATGAGGAACCCAAAGGTACCTCAAAAAATCCTCATAAATTACATAAATCACATCATTAGTATAGATAATGAAACAAGTGGAAACTAAGGGATAACATATATAAGCATAAGAACAAGATTTAAGCAAATACATACATCTCAAAAATTCAACAATACCTATAAAACATAGATAGGGTGGGGGCTTGGACATGTTCCAAACTTACCCTCAGTTCTATAAGAAGTGGAACAAAATGTCATAGTCTTAAGCTATAACCTAGATAGCAAGGCTATTATCGCGAACTAGAGGATTCACAGATCAAGCAAAGTCTTTAATCTGCAAGTCAACCACGATTCTGAGAAGGAGGAGGATCTTTGGACCATACATGGTGATATCATGTAAGAAAAATATGTGTTCGTACTTTGAAATATACCGAGCATGTGGGATGCAATACAACAAGGAAATAGTTTATCATCGTAAGCAAGATACATAATCATAGCAAGGATAATAAGCTCAATATATAATGGATGATAATTGCCTCATTTAAAACATGCTTGAAGGAACATAGACATCATAACATACTATATATATAACTATGTGGGAGGAGACCATAACTGACACTAAGACCGTGTGAGATATAACATAAAACGTTGATATTGCCTCTACACTGGAGAAAGAATGGCCTACTTACCAAGGTAAACTATAACCCACCTTATGGGCCTTACACATTTTGGTAAGTGTCATATATTGATCAAATAACTTGAACCTTATAGGCATATATATATATCATCCTAGGTGGCTTGTAGTTTTGAGGCAAAAGACTTTATATAAGGACCCTTAGGGATAGTCCCATACCTCAAGCCTCATTCGGCATTAAGTCTTTTCCCAAAAAATAAATATCATAAAAATATATTAGTCATGCATTCATAAGTTCAACATTAATCATACAATAATCATAGTTCAAAAATTGTTAAGAATTCATACATATAGATTACCTTATTCAAAACCTTAAGTAATTCAAGTATGTGGGAATTGTCTTTTCATATAAAGAACCCAACATATTGGGTAAGAAAACCTTTTACCAGTATTAGCTTATCATTCATGGACTCACATATACATAATCAATAGCTTTCATAAACATTCAATTGGAGCCTTGGTCATACAAATCATACTTCCATGGAAAATAGAGTAAAATAGATGGGTTCTAGTCAATCTTTAAATCATGTATTTCAACGAGATTATGCATAAACTCCACAAATTCCATCAATTTAAATCACAATCCAAACAACCCACCATGCATTTCAAAGACTCAATATAGCTTGATATAGAAATACTTGGTAAGCTAACAATGTTTGGAATTGAAGTAATTCGTGTTATCATGCACCTCTCTTTCCATTAGTCAATTTATATTAGAATAGGGAAATAAAGGCCAAATGACTCATAATCTTTGCATTTGAAGTTATAGGATGAAAACCCATGAAATTACATAACCTAAATTAAGAGAAATTTGTAGAGAAAAGTTGGGCTTCATGGGTGAACAGAACCCATGAATAAACCCACATACCTTAAACTAGTATAGAGAAGATGTTTAAGGAATTCTTGAATTGGGTGAATAGTTTGGAAGAAATTGGAGCTTGTTTTTCAATGGAGAACTTGGGGTCTTTTTCTTCTTTGAGAGAAATTTAATTATAATTGAAATGGGATAGTTATTAGGTCATGAAATATGCTTTGGAGAGTGAATTATGTGCAAAAGGTCGAAATATCCTTTTTCAAATGTAAAAATATTATCAGAAGTAACAAAAGTCATTTTAATGAGTCCCAATGGTATAATTCGTGAGTTGGAGGTCTCTTCATGGAACCATTCAATGAGTCTTTAAAAAGGAACTTTAGATCACCTAATGTGAAAGTTTGAGAGAGCTTTTTGGACCCATTTGGCAAGCACAGTTGGGAATAGCCAAATGCATTATACAAGTCACCCAAATGAGACTCAGCTCACTGAATTGCACAACCCTAACATACTTCAGTTGCCATAATGTTTTACTCCAAGCTCCAACTAGGGAAAAATTAGATGAGTTGGAAAGATAATTCAAAGAACATCAATTTGATAGGTAGTGGATCACCTAATTCTTTATGTTCTAATAAGAGATATGGACATTTAAAGTTATTTTCCCTGATCTAGACGACTCACCATGAAAAAAAGTCTTCAACCCACAAATTAACCATAAGTATGAGAAGGAGGATTATCGTCGGATCTTATATGGGAATATCATGTAGGCAAAATATATGTTAGTACTTTGGAATATAAAGTATTTCGGATGCAATACAATAAGAAAATCATATATCATAGTAGCCAAGTTGCACAATCATAGAAAGTATAATTAGCTAAATGTGTCATGTATGATCAATGTCTCATTTAAAACATGCTTGAAGGAATATAAACATCATAGTATATCATATACATAACTATGTGAGAGGAGATCATAACCGATACGAAGACCATGCGAGCTATAATATATCTTGATGTTGCCTCTATGTTGGAGAAAGTGTAACCTACTTACCATGATAGTATGTATCCAACCTTACCGGCCCAACCCATTTTAGTGACTATTACATGTGGATCCACTAACGTGAACCCTATAGCCATATAAATATCATCCTACAGTGCCATGTAGTTATGAGATAAAAGGCTTTATATAAGGAATCTTGGAGATATTCCCCCACTACAAGCCTCATTCAGTGCTAAGTCAACTTCTATTAAATAAATATTATGAAAATTTACTAGTCACACATTCATAAGTTCAGTAATAATCATAGTTCAAAACTTGTAAAGAATTCATACTTATAGAGTAGCTTATTCAAAACCTTAAGCAACTTAAGTATGTGAGAATTGTCTTTTCACATAAAGAATCCATCAAATTGTGTGACAAAACCTTTCATCAACATTAGCTTATCATTCAAGAATTCTCATATACATATTCAATATGTTTCATAAACATTCAATTGGAGCTGCGGTCATACAAACCATACTTTCATGGAAAAGGAGTAAAGTTGGTGGGTTCTAGTAAAAATATCTTTAACTCATGTATTCAATAAGAACATGCATAAAAACCATGAATTTCATCAATTTAAATCACAATCTATACAACCCACCATGCATCACAAAGAACCAATATAACTTGATATAGGAATACTTGGTAAACCAACAATTTCATACAATGGAGAGTTAATTTTTATCAAAATAGATAAACAAAAGTCAAATAACTCATAATTTATGCATTTGGCATCATAGCACGAAAATTCATGAAGTTACATAACCTAAATTAGGAGAAATTTGTAGAGAAAACTTGGGCTTCATGGGTGAACGGAACCCATGAATAAACCCACATTCCTTCGAGAAAAATAGAGAGAAAGGTTGAAGAAGTCATGAATTGGATGAGGAGCTTGGAAGAAATTGGAGCATATTATTCAATGGAGAACTTGGGGTCTTCTTCTTCCTTGAGAGAGAAATGTGACAATAATTGAAAGAGGATAGCTATTAGGGCTTGAAATAGGCATAAAAGGGTGACTTTAGGGAGAAGGGTAAAAATACCCATTTGGGAATGTAAACGAGTATCATCAAAAGTCAACAAATGACATTTAAATGAGTTTTTATAGATAAATAGGTGAGCTAGAGGTCTCCTCGCTTGGCTTTGATGATTTTCCAAATGGACCCTTCAAATCCGCCTATATGATAGTTTTTTAGAGCTATTGGGATCATTCGATGACCGTAATCAGGGATAACCAAATGCATTGGCTAGTCGCCCAAATGTCACTCATCTTGTCGAATCACACGACCTAGACATGCTTTAGTAAAATGCAATAAGCTTTTACTTCGAGCTGTCCATAAGGCAAAAATCTGATGCATTAGAAAGATAATTCAAAGACCGACAATTCCATAGGTAGTGGGTCACCTAATTCTTTATGTGCAAAAAAATATGGCCATTTGTTCCTTGTACAAACTCATATTGAAACTGAGCTAGTAGGAGTACTTGGGACTTAACTCGATGTAAGAGATTCCTTATGACTCCGAAAAACATGTAATACACTTATTACCTAATAATTGATCCTATCACTTTAGAATATATCAAGTTGAGCCTATACGCATATGTGGAACATCTCAAGTATTACCTTAAGATCTGGGGCATCACGCGCCCCCACCTCAAGCATCTTTCAGTGCTAACTCAAACTTTACGGAATACATAAATATAAAGTACAATAGTCAATGTCATACTTCATAGCATTTTAGTAATCTTAGTCTCCCAGTTTGTAAAGTTGAAATCATAGACAAGTAAACTACTTCAAATCATAAGAATAACCCATTTACCAATCTTGTATGAAATTTGAGTATATTTCCCATCTTATCAACTTGTATAAAAATAGGATCTTGTGTACCATTCATAATCATAATTGCCATAATACTTGAAGACTAAAAATCTCATTGATAAATCATAGCTTGAAATCAAAATTAGGGCAAATAATGGGTTCATAGTCAATTGAGTTTGAAATCATAAAATTGAGCAAAATTCATGAATATTCATGTACTTGAAGATAATTCATATCATAATAAAGAGAACCCATCACAATTTATAAAACCTAGATAATAGATAAGTAAAATTTCTCAAAATTCAATTGAAAGTTATGTAATTCATGTAATTTCTAAGAATATAGATATAATTAAATATAGAATTCATGTATGTATTATAAATCATTAATTTAAGAGTAAAATAATTAAACCCACAAAATTACACTTTGAAATTGAAAGAGATTGAACAATTTTTAGACCCTATGGATGAATTCGACCCATGGGTGAAGACCCGCACACCCAGATGAAGAAACTCAAGAAATTTTGAAGAATTTGATCTTAAATTCCTTAGAGAATTTGAAACCCTAGCTGGATTCAATGAAGAATCATTGAGAGAGAAACCTTAGAAGATTTTAGGAGAAAATTTGGGAGAGAATGAGAATATCTTTTGAAATGGTCAGGGGAGGTTATAGGCAGTTATAAGCTCAAAATGACATAGTTTAAGGCTTAAACGTATAGGAAATGACCAAAAAGTCCCTCATTAATAACTGTCGAATCTGACCTATGAGCCCCATATGGGTCGTAAATCAAACTATCATTCGTGGATCAAGGGTTTCATCCATGTTACACTTTTAAGTTTCTAAAATTAGGCTCTGATCCTCATTTGTGGACCCACTTCTACAACTGATAGTTCCTCTTTTGGCTTGTAGATGGCCCTCGTAATTCTATCCTAGACTTAGAAAAATTTAAACTCTCTAAGAACACAAACTATGAACACAAATTATGGTCTGTAGTTTGGACTACAGCCCGTAAAAGTCCCACATCCGGTGACACTTCCAATCTTTAAAAACTCATTTCATCCCTATCTATGAGCACTCCTTTTCGAATCTTAGACCCTTCTACGGGTCATAAAGCCCTTTTCATGCTTTGACTTCCAAATTATAAAGTTTTACTAAGTCCAAAATGTATTCACGAGACCTATCTATGACCATTAATTAAACCATGAGCCGTAGATAGGCTCATACTTACCTTCCTAGAATAGAATTCCAACAACTTTTTTAGTTTCCAACTTTTCAATTTAGAGGATCTTACAATATCTCCACCTTGGGAATATTTATCCTCGAATGAGACAAAACCAAACTTCAATAGAGTATAAAAAAACCAACAACTCAACATAAATGCAATAATGTAACTTAAAATATAATTTTCATAAAATCCTTAAACATATGCATCAAATATCATTCAAAACGGTCACATGATAATGTATGCATACGATATGACAAGTAAAAAGCTAGTACACAAGAATTTTGAAGAATAGTTCATAAAAAGGTACCTTAGGCTTTATTACAAGGATAGAGGTACATATATCATTTCTTCATGTCCTCCTCTGCTTCCCATGTAGCACTCTCAACTTTCTGCTTCCTCTATCGCATCTTAACATATGCACTTCCTTTTTTCTTAGTCTTGTGGTGGTCCAGAATTTCATTCTGTACCTCTTCATAAGTCAAATTCTCTTCAATACACACATTATCCAATTCAAAAATGGTGTTTGGTTCACCCATAAACTTCCTCCACATTGAGATATTAAATATTAAATGAACCATAGTGTAACAACCTGATGCAGTGACCTAGTCATTACATGGCAACTGAGATACCTGAGGGCCCCTCACCCAAGCCATCTTAAATATCTTAAACATTGATAGGCATTAAACATACAAAAATGCGAAAATGAAATGTGAAAGGGTCTATGGGCCTTTTTAAGACAATGGTTGAACATTAAAAACTATGAATAACTAACATATTTTGTCCATATAACATACCAACTACTATATCGACAGACGAAACTAGTAAGGTCGATTTCAATCAAATAGAAAAGACTCCATAGTAAAATGACATAGAATGTAAAAACCTTAAAGGGCCAACATATACATCATCTCAATATAAAATACAAGCTAGAAATGAAAATGGTAGAGTATTGAATTAAGGGCTCACCGCAAATAAAAGTGCTAGTCTTGAATGCCAAATACTAGCCATGAGCAAGTAGAGGAGTACATGTCCCTACATGGTAAAATAATGCAGTGAAAACATACATTAGTACATTGTAATATACTAAGTATGTGAGGTGTGATGCATGCAAAAAATGGTAATACCATCATTCATAAGTAAAATATATACATATACTTGATGTAATAAGGTATATAAATATGAGCTTAAGCATGCACAAGGAATATCGCTCATTATGAATAAGAGTCAAAGCTTGAGAAAACACATGTAATGGAATCATATCATAGAATCATAAACTTGTGAGAGAAGACCTTAACCGATATATAAGACCATGTGAGCTACGAGAAGGAATCCGACATAACCCCCTTCGTTGGCACGGGGAGACCACTTGTTGGGTGGAACTCCATCAACTTTGCACTTGAATCCACTAGCCTAGTCTATAGGGCTCCTATAGTGGCACATAGTTAGGGACATTGAGATTTATCTTTGATGGGTCATGCCTCAACTAGCAAAATGAATCCCAAACTCAAATCCACTCGGTGCTTAGTTATCCTATGAAATCATTAAAGGACGTAGCTTAGTAAAATTAATGACACTTGGAATCATTAGTAGTAATCATAGAAGTAGCTAAAGCTTAGGAACCACCAAGTGAGAATTTTGCTTTCATCTTGGAAGCTTTTCTTAAATATCTTTTAGGACAATGTCTACATGCTTATAGCTTTGACAAAACATAACTTTAAAACTTAACTTTAATGCCCTAATTATCATCATAATTCATGCAAGGCTTTACTTGAAAACTAGATGGGCTAGACTTTAATAATCGAACAGTCATAAACAACATAAATTATGGAAATATACTTCTTTAAATACATGTAAACAACCTACATCTCAACATTAACAAACCCATAATTATGGTGGTCATCAATAACAAAACTACATGCATATACTTTGTAATATATCAGAACGCATCATTAAAAGCATTAAATATATAATGTAACATGAAATCATCATAAGCACTCATGTTAACTTGAAGAAACTTCAAGAAAAGGTAAAATACATTAAGGAGGACTTTATGGGTGGAACGATACCCACAAATAAATTGCACATACATTGACAAGCTGTGGGGAAAACAAATTTGAAGCCTTTGAGAAGAACCTTGAAAACCCTAGCTTTTGCCTTGCCTTCTAGAGAGAGTTTTGCCTTAGAGAAAATGGAGAATGGAAGAATGAAAGATTAAATAGGGGTCCTAGGGATTTATGGTCAGCTTTGGGGTCCCTTTTGATCCTAAAAATGATGTGGTTTAGAAACAGGAATCCCAGAATTGGCAAAAATACCCCTCATCAAAATTGTCGGATTGATCTTAAGTAAGCCCGTTTATGGGCCATGTAATGAACCATAGACTGTAGGTCCTGCTCGTCCTATTAACTTTTCGAAATTCCTAAAACTAATTTTTTGAACTCAAAACTATGAAACCTTTTTACGGGCCATCGTTTGGTCTACAACTCATGGTTGGACTCGTAGAGTCTTTCTACACTTAGCCAGTTTTTCCATTTTCATGGACCCTATTGATGACGTGATTCTACGGGTCATATTTCCTTTATGACCCATCCTGTTAATTCATAGACCACTTTCTAGAAAAATCCATATTTTCTTCATGTCTCATAGTTCCACCCATGACCCTGTCCATGGACCATTGTCCTTTTTATGAGTCGTCATTGGGTCCATGAGTTCTCGACACTTGGAAACTTTTTCCCTTTTCCTGAAGTTAATGTTTAAGGGCCAAACCTACTAACAATAACTCCTCCTATAGATTGTAAGTCATCCTTGTGAACTTGACTTCAGGTAATTTTTCAAGCCAACTTTCTATACTTTTTGGCTCTTAAATTGGGGTTCGTTACAATATCTCCCCCTTGGGAACATTTGTCCGCAAATGTACTCAAAGATAGACTCTAAGGAGTAAATCATCAACTAATAATCCGCTAATAACCCAGTATGCATGTAAAAATGCAACTCAAGCATCATTTCATTAAATTTTAAAAATCTATAGTTAAAACATGTCTTAAAACAATCTATAAACATAGAAATAAATTCATGTGTCATG
The DNA here is from genome assembly GCA_026153255.1 of Solanum medicagineum. Classification (NCBI taxonomy): domain Eukaryota; kingdom Viridiplantae; phylum Streptophyta; class Magnoliopsida; order Solanales; family Solanaceae; genus Solanum; species Solanum medicagineum. The sequence goes on along the minus strand of JAPFFP010055187.1, from coordinate 48,603 downwards.
TAAAATTAAAATGCAAGGAATTGGAGTTTTTGGGAGCAATTTATTAATATATTAGGCCTAAGTAGAGTGGATGGTTATGGGTAACGCTTCATCGTATCCACTTCTACTTCCTATGTAACACCCTCAACTTATTGATTTCTCCAAAGCACTTTGACGGATACATATTCCTTGTTCCTTTGCTTTTTCACTTTCCGATCTAGAATGTCAACCAGTACATCTTCATACTCAAGTCATCTTCAATGTTCACATCACGCAAAGGAACTATGGAGTTTCTTCCTCGACATCGACACATGAAATACCAGGTGAATCAAATGTATCTAATTGGGTAGGTCAAACTCATATGCCACCTTTCCTACTCTTCTCACCTCCTTGTAACGCCATAAATACCTAGGACTCAATATCCCCTTCTTAGCAAATCGGATCACACCTTTCATCGGAGTCACCTTCAAGGAAATCCAATAATTAACTTGGAACTCAAGTTCCCTTCTCCTTACATCAGAGTAGGACTATTGCCGACTTTAGGCCATTTGAAAATTTTCCTTTATGATTTTAATTTTCTCCATTGCATTAATTACTAAGTTTGGTCCTATTGATGCCACCTCATTAACTTTAAACCATTTGATGAGCAATCTACATCTTCTACCATACAACGCCTCAAATGGTGCCATCCCAATACTTGCATGGAAGCCATTATTGTAGGCAAAATCGATAAGTGGCAAATGCTCAACTTTCGTTAAACTCCAACACACAAGCTTTGAGCATGTCCTCCATGCTTTAAGTAGTCCTCTCAGCATGCCCCTCCGTTTAAGGATGAATAGAGGTACATAACTTCACCTTTGTACCAAGTCCCCTTTGGAAAGACTTCCAAAAGTAAGAGATGAATTGGACTCTATGATCAGATATGATGGACGATGGAATCCATGCAACCTCACCAACACTCGGATAAGGGTGCATAATCTTTGGTACTAAATACAAGTGAGCCGACTGTATCATATGTTTAACTATCACCCATATGGAGTCAAAATACATTTTGGTCTTTCGCAAACCCATTATGAAGTCCATGTTGACATCTTCCCACTTCAATGTAGGAATATCATTATCATATGCTAGGCCACCCGACCTTTAGTGTTCAACCTTTACTTGTTGGCAATTAGCACCTTTGGACACAAATTGGGAAATGTCCTTCAATCTATTTCACCAATAGATCTCTCATAATTCTATATACATCTTTGTATTACCGAGATGAATGGAGTATGAAAAGTTATGAGCTTCTTGCATTATCATCTTCCTCAACTCACTGTCATTTGGCACGCATAACCTCCCGTGATATCTAAGCACCCCGTCTCCCCTTTGTGCAAACCCTTCTACCATTCCATCAATTACTAAGGCTTTCAACTCAACCAAGATAGGATCAACGTCTTGCTTAGTCTTAACCTCCTCAATCAAAGAAGATGTAGACCCATGAAAAACCGTTGCCCCACCATTTCTAGATTCATTCAACTTTACACCTAATCTAGCTAACCTATGAACATTTTTGGCCAACTCCCTTTTTCCATCATCTTCAAGATGAGACACGCTAGCCATGGAAACTCTACTAAAGGCATAAGATACCTATCATTTTAGCTTTTCTTGGGTGATACTTCACGCTCATGTCTTAGTCTTTGAGCAGCTCTAAACACCTTTGTTGCCTCAAATTAAGATCCTTTTAGGTGAATATATATTGGAGGCTCTTCTGGACGGAGAAGACATCTACAAGAACCCTATACAACTATTGTCACCAAATCTTCAAGGGAAACACCACCACTACAAGCTCAAGATCATGAGTCAGGTAATTCTTCTTATGCTCTTTTAATTGCCTTGAGGAATTGATGAGTCCATACATCAGACTCGTTTTGGGGCTTGTTTGCTAAGAAATATTGTCCTCGGTGTGCTATTATTTCCAATCTCTAACTAATATGCATGTGTTATATCAAGAAAGAGAATTGAAAGTGCACTAATGGACAATACTTCACATATCTTGGAAAAGGAGCAAAACTATCAAAGACGCAAAGAAAAGTAGTATCACCTACATATTTAGTGATCCGCCAAACACTCAAAGAGACTTTCTAGTATTACAGCACCCATGTATTCAAGCCTAACTCAAGAAGGCAGTCAGAATTGATGTCAGAAAACATATTCAGTATACTGTTGAATGGCTCAAGAAACCGCCAAAATTTGCACTACTCAAAGTCCCAAAATCATGACAGGAAGGCGATGAGAGACGATCTTTGGTGAATCGATAAACTGCATTGGCAGAGGAAAGCACCATTAACCTGTATTGTAGTGAAACAAGCCTTAAATGGATGCAGAGAAAAGTTGTCAAGTGCACATTCGGCACATCGTCAAAGTGCTCAGTGGTGGCCGTCCTTAACGTCAGAATGACCACTCAGAGAACAAACTCTTATACTTTTGCATGAACTATTTAAGCAAATTAGAAAGGATACTATACATATCATTAGTTTTACAGAGAGATTAGCAGTACATAGAACATTTCATGCTCTGGAGTACAAAGGGGTGATAGGGTTTCAAGCTCTTAGGAAGCAAAACTTGAGGAGATCTACTGGTGTAAATCAACTTTTCTCTATCCAATCATTTTACTCATGACTTCAAATGCTATTTTTGGTATTGAATTTCTAATTTCTAGCATTAGTGGCTATAACCTCAATGTTGAGGGTGTGCTAATAATATGAGTATCTTGATTTTTCTATTGGGTCTTTGATATTTTGACTTATTTGTTGTTGATTTGAGTGAATTTCAATCTATTCCTATGTTTAATCTACAATTTAAAGGTTGCAAACTTGTAGTTTAATTTAGATCTCCAATTATTGCTTTAACCGGAGTGATTAGAGTGTAGAATAGATGTAATCGCTAGAAATCTTCTGGTGTTTCAGTTGAAGTCCATAACTATGGATTCAATGGCTAAGGTTTTAGAGGTTTCGCTATGACTTCTTAGGCCAAGAATGTTCTCGACGGTTCATATATAATATCGTAATTAAATCATATTAAACACTCATGTGTCGTAATTGAACATGGGTTACAAGTAACTTAGCTTATTTACTTATTATTAACTCAATTAGTCAAATATTTAGACCCAACTAGTGGATCGATTCCCATATTTGAACATCTGCAACATCTCCTTTAATTTCTTTATTAATTCGCTAGTTAGATATTATGTAGTTGAATGTTTATTTTAATTATTGTGATCCCTCCGAACCTACAATTGCTTTGTCCAATGAACCACTTCAATTTGTGAATCCTAATTCCCTAGGGATTCGGCCCAAACCTATAAAGTTGGATTATTATGTTGGTGATGACCGCCCCCGCTTTCTTTGAGTAGTCAAATTGAGAGACATAAAAAATGACGTTGTTACCAAGGAATCAGTGAGTTCATGACTGAAGTGTTTGTTGAGCTTTGATCTTGTAGTTACAATTATTTACTTCTTTATCTTTTTTTTTCTATTGAAAAATTGGTGTTATGATCGAAGACGACAAGAGCGTCCATGGAGAGAACATTGGAGATGCTAATGATATGCAGGGTGTTATTTCGACCAAGTAAGAAGCACATGTGCTAAAGACTGGAGAAGTTAATTTTCATGTGAGAAGCACTATGTTGCAACTTCACTAGCTGAAAGGACTGTATGGAGGATTGTCCATAAGGATCCTTATGAATATCACAAAAATTTTGTTGATGTCTGCCTCCGATTCAATTTTCGGGGAGTGAACAAAAAAGCCATTAAAATGAGGTTGTTTCTATTCTCTATCATTGGAGAGGCTGTGAGATGGCTAGATGAGTTGCCTTCTTATTCTATCACTTAATGGGAGGAACATGAAGATGTGTTCCTCAAAATATTTTTCCCTCCCTCGAAGATGGTAAAGCCGACAAGAAGTATTGAGAACTTAAAATAGATTGAAGGTGAGCCATTTCATGAGACATGGCTTCAATTTTAGAAATTGTTACTTCAATGTCCTAATAATTGAGTTACAGACCATTTGCTAATGCAGTACTTCTATGTAAGCCTTGACACAGTCAACAAAGGGGTGGCTGACTAGCTGGTGAGAGGTGGAATCATGAAAAAAACATTCTATTTAGCTTATGACCTCCTAGATGACATGACAAAAATCAATCGAGCAGGGTACATGAGGGATGACCCTGCATCTTCAAGTCATATTGGTCCATCTAAATAGCATCTTGCTAAAGATCAAGAGAGGGATGAAACTATGGCTAAGATGCTAACTTATCTTGATCTCTTGACTAAACATTTTATGGGAGAAAATCGTAAGAGAGTAAATGTTGTGGGCTCTACTAGTGAGGTGATGTTAAATAATACTCTATTTGAAGGTGTTTATAATAAGGAAGTGCATTTTACGTGCAACCAAATGGTGGTTTCTCGCTTGACATTTCCAAGGCCACCCCAGAATCAAGGTTAGAACAATAACGATGCTACATGGTAAGGTCTGCATTGCGAACCAACTGTCACGACCCAAACCTAGGGCCTAGATGTTACATGGTGAATGGGAACCTGAAGGGACCCAAACAAGCCTCCAATTAGCACATCAATTACAGATCCTTGGTCATGGAAGCAAAGTAAACAACAACAACAAGAATATAAAGAAGGGAAAGGGACTAAGGGAAGTCTTTGATAGTATAAACCATAGTAGAGTCAAAGCTCAAACTATAAGTACATCATTTGTTCCAACAACACCACTAAACATAGATCGGGCGGGGGCATGACACTTTTTGGGCTCACCCTCATAGTACCAAAGTTCAACATAAAGGGATAGTAAAAGCATGAGTAGCATAGCTAGCTTCCCCACACATGAGAACTCACCGAAGCTTATCTTCAAGATGTCCAAGACTAGCAACATGGAAGATGACCGTGAGGAACTCCGTTTCCGACATGGTGGCAACACGTAGGCATAGAGTATACATTAGTAAATTTGAATGTACTAAGTACGTAGGATGCAATGCAACAAGACATAACCAACATAGTCAAAATGCATAACCGTAAGCAATGGTATAATAACGATATGACATGCATGATCAATGCTTTAAGTAAAATGTGCTTGTAAATCATATGCTTGTATAGAACATAGTACATGTGTAGTAAGTGACCATAACCAACATAGAACAAGCAAACTATTACTTGGAATCCAAGGCATGTCACCCCCTTGGAAGGTGATTGAGGTACATACCCTCGATGTGGTAGTACAGGCATGTCACCCCTCGACAAGGTGGTCAAGGTATATATCCCTCAACATGGTAGTAATGGTGATGATATTCACACTCCAATAAGAAAGCGATTGTTGTCAGTAATTAAGCTAACCGAAGGTTAGGGTCGAATCCACAGAAATATAGGGCTTGACTACAAGACTTCACTATTAACCATTTCAAGCATTTATAACTAAAATTTCTAAATGGGGGGTTTTTGTGATTCAAAGAACAAAGTAAAATAAACATTATACTATGATGCGAAAAATAGTTAATTTTAGGAACAACTTAGGAAATGTGTTCCCCATGGTCCGTTAACTTGATTACCCTAGATAACATAACTACAATTGGAGATTCGCTTAACTTAGGTTCTTCCAGCCCTCTTGTGAAGGTGAAGGTCGAATTTCAACATGGCGCTTGGTTGGCAACCATGCCGTGCCAACTAATCATTACATATTATCCCAGTCAACTCCCATTTGTCAAGTTTGGTTGATTAGACGAGAACATATCAATCGAATCTGATCATCTATCTCCCTTTTCCTATTGATTACTACCTTGGTTGGGATCGTGATAGTAGGTGAGGTTTGGTGTTGGCCACCACCAATAAATAATCAATATGAAGAGAAATAGATAATACATGCAAAACCCCAATAGAGAAATACAATAAACCTAGGTCATCTCAAGTCAACTACCCATGGTTCCCATAACCCCAAGTTGTGGGTGCTTAGCTACTCATGGCTAAGGAAAAATCAATAAAGATGCACATACAAGACATAGTTGAGAGTTTTACCCCAAGAAATAAAGAATGAAGACACCACATGTTGTAAACCACAAGCTTGATAGATTGACAATAAGCACAAAGCAAGGTTTACAACCCCTAAAATTAGGTTTTCCAAGCGAAAATGATAAACTAGCTGAAACCTAAAAGTTTTCTTGGTAGTATATTCAATGTTTATAAAAACTTCTCTATTTCGAATCTCCTTTTTCAAAACCCTAACATAAACTATATATAGTGTTTTAAAGATAACCCTAAAAATTACACAGAGAAGACAGCTGGCAGCTGGTACGCCTCGCAGGCACTTCTCATAGGATGGCCTACGAGTCGTAATCGGGGTCCCGTATCAGGTTCTTGACATCTTGGACTCAACTCGTACGGCCCACTGGTACGAATTGTTGCTTTGGCTCCAACTAGTATGTTCCTCTCTTAGTCTAGGCCTTCTATTTTTGATCCGATATTTTGGCTCTCTAATTCATGCTACAAGTCCACCTATACGAGTCGTAGAGGAACTTAAAACTCGTAGGATGACTTCGTAGAGGTGACCTCCAATTAGCATATTTCTGAGTTTTTGGTCTCTATTTCTTGCTACAATAGTACATTACGACTCGTAGCTTGGGCTGTGATTAGTAGGTGAGCTCGTATGTCCTATGATTCAGCAAATTCTGCAATTTTTCTCTAAAATTATGCCAACCTAACTTTTCTGCAAGAACAAAACAAAAACACATATTAACCATAAAAAGTCGCATTAACAACTCACAAAATCCTTTATTTTAGGCATCAAATTTACTGTATTTTGATAGCACATCAACACCGTCAACTTAGAATTGTTGCTTGTCCTCAAGTGACAACTTAATCTACGCAGACAATGAAAAGTACATAGTAGTTATACCATGGCATATACATCTTTCACTCTAATCCAGGTACCCAACTATCATTTTCAAAACCAGATTGCAAAGTTATCGAGCATCATAAAACATGATGAATCTAACAACCCAACCATGATAAGCTAAGGAACATCAACTATACTCATCTTCTGACTTGGTGAAAAGTGGATCTGGATCACTTTAGGACTTATAGGCTTGTAACCTATGTTCAGGGGGCTTTGGTATGGCATTTTGGGCAACTAGTGACTAAACGCTATCCTTGAACCACGTTTACCAACACTTTTTTGCTTTCATAACCCAACCCTTTTTATCAAATCCACCCTTATTCTCCTATTTCAAACTTTTTTCCAGTGCTTTTTTTCTATTTTCAGCTGTGCCTTATCTGTGAACTTAATTCTTGCTACTTTTTTTCAATTCAAGGCACTTTTCTTTTCTTTTTCTTCACTCAGCTCATGATTTTTCAGTTCTTTCTTTATTTCCTAACTAATCACCTCATTGTCATTACTTTACCCCAATAAGGGCCACCCTCAACTTAGGGTTTTAGCTTGAAGTGAAGTACACAATATCCATTCCCCAAACTAGGGCCACAATTTGTAGCCACCCACAACTTAGGGTTTTAGCCTCAATTAAGGTTCACATGTTCAAGGATAGATTAGGGACAATATCAAGGTATTTCATCAAACAAGGTTAAGCTAGCAAGGTGTCAAGAAAGAATGAGTACAAGAGAAACTCAAAAATTTGGAACAAGGGATTCACTCACTCATTTCGTGGGTCATTTAGGCTAAAAATGAGTTCACTAAAAAAGTCTAGGATCCTTTCCCAATCAACCACATCACCAAACCAATTTTAGAGTAACAAGACATGTTCTAAGTCCATGCAATATACATGAATGCAGCAAGATAAGCTCATAACACACATGGCATTGCACCCATAATCAAGTATAGACTCAAAGGTCATGCTTAAAGCCTCAACTTGCCTTGATATTATCAGATCAAATGTCGCCAAATCATCAAAATGCATGAGTGCATTAATAATCATGATCTCAAAAGTTTTTAAGGTACCCAATTTTTCAAATCATTCAAAAAGTATTTAAAGACTATGTATATGCCAACACATAAGACTACCATGAATTTACACATTATCTACACTACCTTAATATATCGGTTCAATAGAAAATTAAACATCAACAAGGAAAATGAATCATGGCAAAAAAATCTTGGGATAAAAAATAGGGGAAGTTATGGACTCGAAGCTACTTAAACTTTACCTTTATCCATAACTTCCCACACCCCACCAAAATAGAATACTTTGTCCTCAATGTAAAGACACATAGAAGAGGTACAACTAGAATACCTTGGGTTGCCTACCAAGAAGTGCCAGATTTATTATCGCGGCGCGACAGGAAGCTTTTTTGCTCATGCCTCCTCAAGGTCCCAGTCTTCCACTATCTTAATTTCTTCCATGTCACCCATGTACAATTTTACCCTCTGTCCATTGAATTTTAAAGTTTCACTATCCTTGCTTTCTAACTCAATGGCTCCATAACTCAAAACGTGTACGATCTGAAGGGCCCTATCCACTTAGATCTGAGTTTCCTTGGAACCACCTCAACTTAGAGTTATAAAGCAACACCTTGTCTCGTGGAGAAAATTGGCGGTTCCCAATTCTGCGATCATGCTGAACTTTCATCCTTTGCTTGTATAATGCAGAGCCTCATATGCTCGTAGCCTAAACTCATCGATTTCATTTATTTGTATCAAACTAGATGTTGCTGCTTCACTCCGGTCTAGATTTAACTTCTTAAGTGCCCATAGTGGCCTTCTTCTTAAGCTTAACTAGTAGGTGACAGGCTTTCCCAAGCACCAATTGATAAGGGGACATTCCGATTGGGGTTTTGAAAGCAGTGCTGTAGGCCCATAAAGCATCATCCAACTTTCTTGACCAGTCATTACAATTTACATTCACCGTTTTGGATAGGATTTGCTTGATTTTCCTATTTGATACTTATACTTTCCCACTTGTTAGGGGATAGTACAGGGTTACTAATCAATGCTTCACACTATATCTTTCAAGGGGAGCTTTGGACAGTCGGTTGCAAAAATGAGAACCTCTATCACTGATAATTTCTGAAGGTGTACCAAACGTGGAGAATGTTTTTTCAGAGAAACTTGGTAACACTCTTACCTTCATTGTTTGGCAGTGATACAGTCTATACCCATTTAGAGACATAATCAACTACAACCAGAATGTACTTATTACCATGTGAGCTGACAGAGTGTCCCATAAATTCAATGCCCAAACATCGAATAGTTCTATCACCAAAATAGGATTTAGAGGAAGTTCGTGCCTTTAATATATCCCACCCTCTCTTTGACATCTATCACATGACTTGACTTAACCATGGGCATCCTGATGTATAGATGGAAAATAGTATCAACATTGTAACACCTTGAAAGCAGTTCAAACTTCACTGTAATGAACACCCACTAATGAAGAGTGACATGCTTCAAGAATACTCATCATTTCCACTTCTTGTACAAATTTGTGGCTGATCCATCCACACAAATATGAATTAAATAAGGCTCATCCCAAAAGAACTTCTTTACATCGTGTATAAACTTGTGACACTGATGGGTGTTCAGATCAGGAGGCACTATGTCAATCACCAAATAGTTGGCATAGTCGGCAAACTAGGTTATAAGGTCATGTGATGCCGCCGAAATTCTCTCATTGGGGAAAGAGTCATTAATGTCAAGTCCATCATCAAACTTTACCATAGTTTCATCTTCCAATCTAGAAATGTGATCGGCTACCAGATTTTCTGACCCCTTTTTGTCGATAACATCAATATTGAATTCTTGAAAGAGGAGTACCCATTTGATCAATCTTGGTTTTGCATCCTTTTTAGCCATTAGATTTTTGAACTCCGCATGGTCTATGTGCACGATCACCTTAGGTTCCAACAAGTAGGAGCGAAATTTTTCAAAGGCAAAGACTAAGGCAAGAAATTCTTGTTCGGTGACTGTATAATTTTTCTTTGCAACATTTATTGCTTTGCTATAATAGTAGATCGTATGCAAAATTCTCTCTCTTCACTGCCCCAACACCATACCTAGAACAACCCCAATTGCATCACATATTATCTTGAATGGTTATGACCAATCTGGAGCCCCATTAATAGGTGTCGAAGTAAACATTTTTTCCAATTCTTTGAAGGCTTGCATGCATGCATCATCAAATACAAATTTGGCATCTTTCTCCAACAATTTGCACAAGGGTTGTGACATCTCGGAGAAGTTCTTTATGAAGCAATGGTAGAATTCTGCGTGGCCTAGAAAGCTCCTAATACCTTTCACGGAAATTGGTGGTGGCAGTTTCTCGATCACCTCAATTTTTGCTTTATCCACCTCAATTCCCTTGCCGAAAATTCTGTGACTAAGTACAATGCCTTCTTTGACCATAAAATGACATTTCTCCCAATTTGGCACCAAGTGACTCTCAACACACCTATGCAGACATCACACAATTATATCAGGCATTCTTCAAAGGACTGGCCAACAACACTAAAGTCATCCATGAACACCTCAATAGTGCTATCAACCATGTCCGAGAAGATAGACATCATGCATCTTTGAAATGTAGTTGTAGTGTTACATAGCCCAAAAGGCATTCTCTTAAATGCAAAGGTACCATATGGGCATGTCAAAGTTGTCTTCTCTTGCTCCTCAGGCAATAACAATTTGGTTGTACCCGGAATATTCATCAAGAAAACAATACCATCCCTTTTTTGCCAGTCTGTTAAGCATTTGATCCATAAAGGGCATAGGGAAATGATCTTTCTCAGTAGAAGCATTGAGTTTCATGTAATCCATACATACTTTCCACCCGGTGACCGGCCACACAAGGATCAACGTATTCTTTGCACTAGGCACCAGTGTCATACCTCCCTTTTTTGGAACACACTGCACTGGACTGACCCATTCACTATCGACAATTGGGTAGATCGCTCCTGTGTCTAACCACTTGATAATTTCTTTCCATACAATTTCTTGCATAGGGGGGTTCAACCGTCTTTGATGCTCAATACTTGGTTTGTAATCCTTGACCAGTTGAATCTTATGAGTGCATATCCCCGGAGATATACCAATAATGTCTGCAATTGTCCACCCAATCGCCCTTTTGAATTGCTTGAGAACAGACACGAGTGCCTCTGTTTGGGTTTCATTCAAGTAAGTTGTAATTATGACAGACAAAGTGGTATTCTCTCCCAAGTATGCATATTTCAAATGTGCTGGTGGTGCCTTTAACTCCAACTCTTGTAGGACTTTTGCTGAAGGCTTCGTAGGTAGAGTTTCCCTGTTGCACAAGTCTAATTCTAACCTGGCCTGCCATTTAGGCCCAAGTGACACCCCAAGAGCATTAACTATTTCCTCACAATCAGGTACGCTGTTATCATTGAAATTCATCAACATAGCTACCAAAGGTTCAACTCCTAGTCTCAACTCAACCGGGATCTCCCCTTCGTCATCCTCACTCATTTCGATCATTGATATAGCTTGGAAATCATAACTTTTTCTATCTAGATGGCCTACTTGAAACACAACTACCTCTTCACCTAACCTAAAGGTAAGACTTCTTCCATATCAACCAATGCTCTCCATATGGCCAATAAGGGGACCCAAGATGATTGGAACTGCAAAATCAACTCCACATCAAGTATAACAAAATCTGCAAGAAATATAAGCTTGTCTGCCTTGACCAATACATCATAAAGTATCCCCACAGGCTTCTTGACCTTTCTATCTGCCATCAATAACTGCACCTTTGTAGGAATAAGGTTGCCGAAAACCAAGCTTTCTAAATTTCGCAAGAGGCATCAAATTATTGCTGGCTCCCAAGTCCCATAGTGCCCTAGCAAATACAAGTTTCCCAATTTTGCATGGTATAGTGAATACACCCACATCTTCACACTTTTGCACCAAAGACTTCGTGGTGACGGCACTGCAATGTTGAAAATTTTGGGAGAGGTCTTGGCTAAATTGGTGTTTCTACTTGACGAGATCCTTCATCCATTTCACGTATCGCGGCATCCTCTCAAGAGCCTCAACTGTAGGGAAGTCTACTGACAATTTCTTAAGCATCGCCAAGAACTGTTCAAAATTACCGTCCTCTTTTCTCTTCCCAAGCCTTTGGAGAAAAGGTGGTGGGGGCCTTGGAAAGGTTTTATATTTCTTTGGTGGTTCCTTTGTGCTAGGCATCTCAGTCTCTTCATTTACCCTCTTTCTGTGGCTTCTATCTTCAACCATTGGCATAGGGGGATCATTAGTGCTTTTGCTACTTCGAGTCATCACTGCCATACAATGCCCTTCATTCTTAGGATTTTGAAATGTTTTGCTTGGTAAGGTGCCCTTTCAGCGTTGGTTTAACTGTGAAGAAACTTGCCCAAATTGTTGTTCTAATTGTTTTATTTCCACGGAATGAGACTCTATTTCTTGATTAATGCTTGAAATATCTGTCTTTATTCCTTTCAAAGTCAATGTGGTGATCGTCTCTCTTCAACAACTTGTCAAACATCTCTTTGATCCTAGAGTTTCTTGAATCGGCATCATGATTGTGAGTTAGCACACAAGGACCATTCCCGTAGCTATCAGTTCTTCCCCACTCGATCTCTGGCACTATCTCTCTTTCATAGTATCTAGCCTTATTGTCTCTATATGCACCATCATGGTTGAAGTTCCGACCTTGATTCCTGGAACCTTGCCTCCAATAATCTGCATTAGATCCTTGGGGGTTGTTCCGGAAACCCACTGCTTGGTTTCTTACAAAACATGCATCTTCATCAAAGAATGGATTTTCATACATAGGAATCTTTGAAGGTTGATGGGCTACCCCTTTGACACTTGCTTGAATTTTCTTCGAAACTAAGACCATACTTGTGCGAAGTTGAGCAAGTTGCTCTATGATCTCTTCATTTACCTTTGCTAGCTCTTTATTGGTGTTAACCGCACACGAAGATTTCATTGCACCTCGCTATCGTTGACTAATATTCTATTTGTTTCAAGCCTGCGTCGACACAATCATGGGAGGCATGTTTCTTGACCAACTATTTGCATTGATAGCCGCAAGGATGGAGCAAGTTGCATTGCAAGTCAACGACAGTGGAAACACTATTAAACCAATGTCATCAAGAGAAAGATTTTGTGTCCCCATGACACCCTTGCAAACAAACACCACATTTTGGAGATGACAGTGGGGATCCTCTGAGGGTAGCCCTGTAAATAAGACATGATTTTGGAGCATTTGGAGCAATCCACTCGATACAGAAAACTTAGCATCTGCCAGTAGAGGAGGATGTAATCTAGCACCGGTAATGTCCATGGCCATAGGGTTCAATCGAAACTGATTCCATCCATAAGCATTTTTATTGAAGTCCCTAAGCTGTGGCTTGTTATTCCTTGGTGGTGGATTCTCCTTTCTTCCCATATCATCATCATTCACATTTATCTCCTCCTCAACCACAACATCCTCATTCATTTGAGCCATTCTTCTAAAAAGTCGATGTATCTCCAAATTAATCGGAACTAAGGGATCACCTCGGCTCCTTGTGCTGGACATACAACCTAGCACACCCTGCAAGTAAAATAAAACAACAAAAACAAAAACAAAATTAAAATGCGCGAGACTCTAGAAATCAACACTAGAACTAACCTATAGTGAATTCAAGTCAAAACCTAGTTGTATTCCCTGGCAATGGCACTATAATTTTTAATGATGTTCATGCCCCAACAAGAAAATAGTTGTTGTCAGCAATTAACTTAACCGAAGGTTAGTGACGAATCCACAGGGAATACAGGGCTTGACTATAAGACTTCATTAATCATTTCAAGAATTTATAACTAAAATCTCTAAATAGGGGTTTTTTGTTATTCAAAGAACAAAGAAAATAAACACTATACTACGACGCGGGAAAATACTTAATTATAGGGACAACTTGGGAAATGTGTTCCCCATGGTTCGTCAACTCGATTACCCTCGATAACATAATTACAATTGGAGATTCACATGCAGGACGATAACTTATGTTCTCCCAGCCCTCTTGTGAAGGTGAAGGTCAAATTTTGCCATTGCACTTGGTCGGTTACCATGGCGTGCCAACTAACCATTACCTATTGTACCAGTCAATCTCCCCGTGGTCAGGTTTGGTTGATTAGACAAGAACACATCAAACGAATCTGGTCATTTATTTTCCTTATCCTATTCATCACTACCTTGGTCGGGACCGTGATAGTAGGCAGGGTTTGGTGTTGGCCACCACCAAATGACAATCAATATGAAGAGAAATAGATAATACATGCAAAACCCCAATCATAGAAATTCAATAAACATGGGTCATCTCCAGTCAACTACCCATGGTTCCCACAACCGCAAGTTGTGGGTGCTTAGCCACTCATGGCTAAGGAAAAACCAACAAAAATGCACATACAAGACATAGTTGAGTTTTACAAGAACCAATGAAGAATGAAGACACCACAAGTTTTAAACCACAAGCTTGATAGATTGATAATAAGAACAAAGCAAGGTTTACAATCCCCAAAATTGGGTTTTCCAAGAGAAAATGATAAACTAAGCTAGAAACCTAAAGGTTTTCTTGAGAGTATATTCAAAGTTGATAAAAACTTTTCTGTTTCGAACTCCCTTTTTAAACCCTAACTCAAACTATATATAGTGTATGAAATAACTCTAAAAATTACACAGAAAACACAGCTAGCAGCTGTTATGCCTCGTAGGTACAACTCGTATGATGGCCTACGAGTCATAATAGGTGTCTTGTATCAGGTTCTTGGCATCTTGGACTCAGCTGGTACGACCTACTGGTATGAGTCATAGCTTGGCCTCCAACTCGTATGCTCCTGTCATAATCTAGGCCTTCAAATTTTGGTCCAACATTTTGGCTCTCTGATTCCTGCTATAATTCCACCTATATGAGTCGTAGTGCAACTTACGACACCTACGATGACCTCATAGGGGTGACCTCCACTTATCAGATTTCTGAGTGTTTGGTCTTTGTTTCTTGCTACGACCATACCCTACGACTCGTAGCTTGGGCTATGACTTGTAGGTGAGCTCGTTTGTCGTATGCTTCAGCAAATGCTGCAATTTTTCTCCAAAATCATACCAACCTAACATTTTTGCAAGAACAAAATAAAACCACATAAAAACCATAAAAAGTCACATTAAGAACTCACAAAATCCCCAGCAAATGTGCTGTATTTTGACAGCCCCATCAATAGGCATGTCACCCACTTGGAAGGTGATTGAGGTACATATCTCTCAACGTGGTAGTACAGGCATATCATCCCTCAATAAGGTGATTGAGGTACATACCCCTCAATGTGGTAGTACGGGTTTGTCACCCCCGACAAGGTGGTCAAGGATTTGTCACCCCCTTACAAGGTGATTGGGCATGGCACCCCCCAACAAGGTGTGGTCAACTTGTAGCACTATAGATACTTCTCATGGATTTGATACATACATACATCCCCTTAATTATCATAAAGACACCTCACTTATAAGCCATGTAATAGATCATCCATAACTCAAGAATTCTTAACAAGACATTTTATCAAACACTTAGTGGGTGTGCAATGCTAGTTCAATATCATGCAATTCAAGAGTGAAACAGTATACGAAAACTCAATTTAAACCAACCCACCAACTCATGGTAATACCCTCACGTAAGATTCATTGAAATCCCCCATCAAATCTCATCATAGATAATAGTTCCACAGCTCAAAATATGCATAGTCACAATAGACAAACCATCTCATGTTTTAAGCTTAAAAAAGGTAAACAAGTGTTTTCAATAAACTCTTCATGAAACCCTAACATCGTAAATAATCATAATCCATAATGAATAATACCCATAAGCAACACAACTTGGAAACATGCAATTTTCATAAAAAGGAAGGTTGGGCACCATGGGTGAAAGGATCTAATGGTAGAGAAACCCACATAACTTAGACTTGGGGATTTTCTTAATGAATGTTTGAATGAGAATTTGAAGCTTGAATGAAGTTCTTGAGATCTAGAATTAAGCTTGAGATACTTGAATTTTGATGAAATATTTGGCTAAGTGTTAGAGTGGGTTTTAAGAGTGTTTTGAATGATATGGAGTTGAAAAATGGATAAGTATAGGTGTTCTTACACATTGTTGGGCATTGGCCAAGGCCCCTATGCCTTAGGCCGAGATGAAAAATTTGAGGAAAAACTAACACTGCTCCGCGACAGGTCTGTGTCGCGGAGCCAACGCGCAGGAAGAAGTACACTGATTCGTGCCCTTATCACGAATATGAAGTTGAATTTTCTATATCAAGCATGAATTTTTAAATATATGGAAATTACGATTATGGGTATTTTCGAGGCACATTTTCGGACACTTTTTGGGGCGTTTCAATATCTCGCCGTTGGGAACATTTGTCCTTGAATGTCAAAGAAGCGTACATAAGAGTGGTAATCTTGAAGAAATCACCCCAACAAGAATGAAACAATGCACTTAAACACCATTTTAAAAATTCTCAATTTAAGTGTCAAAAATCACCATAAACTTGTCAATATAAAAGTGAATGCATGCAAAATGACATATGGGCTGAAACTTAAGACTTGAAATCATATAGGGGGACTTGAATTAGCATATTATGCTTTAGTAGAGTGGAAGAGATCTGGATATCTATTTTGCATGTCTGCCTCGGCTTTCCATGTGGCACTTTCAACTTGTTGGTTTCTCCGAAGAACCTTGACGAAAGCTATATCCTTCTTTCTCAACCTCTTCACTGGTCTATTCAAAATTTCTACTGAAACTTCCTCATAAGTCAAATTGTCTTCTACGATACTCACAACATCCACGGGCAAAATGGTATTTGGGTCATCGACACACTTTCTGAACATAGATACGTGCAAGACTGGATAATCATATTCATATCAATAGGCAACTCCAACTCATGGCTACCTTTCCAATCCTCCTCAATACTATATATTGACCCACAAATCTTGTACTCAATTTACCATTCTTGCAAAATGGAACCACACCTTCATGGGTGTGACCTTGAAATAAACCCAACCACCAACCTTAAATTCAAGATCCCATCTCGTCACATCGGAATAGGACTTTTATCTACATTGGGTTGTTCTCAATCTCTCCCTAATTGACCTCACCTTCTCAAAGGCTTCCATGACCAAATCCAGACCTAGAAAAGCCATTAAACCCACTTCAAATCACCCAATTGGTGATCTACAACACCTATCATAAAGAGCTTCAAAAGGAGCCATACCAATGCTTGAGTGGTAGCTATTGTTGTAAACAAATTCAATGAGTGGAAGATGATCATCCTAACTACCCTTAAACTCCAAAACAAAAGCTCTAAGCATATCCTCGAGATTTTGGATAATTCTCTCAGCTTGGCCAACCGTTTGAGGGTGAAAGGTCATGCGAAGATTTACCTTGGTAACAAGACCTCTTTTGAAAAACCTCAAAAAGTGAAAAGTGAATTGAGAACCTCGTTCCGAAATGATGGACAAAGGTACCCCATGCAATCTAACCAAAATGAATGTACAATTTGGCATAATCTTTGACACCATAAGTAGTTTTTACTGGTAGGAAATGAGTCGAATTTGTCATACTATCAACCACAAACCCAAAAGAATCAAAATGCCTCCTAGTTTTTGGTAACCCAACCACAAAATCCATGCTTATCTCTTCCCACTTCAAAGTAGGGATTTCTATATCTTGGGATAAGCTAACCAGCCTTTAGTTTTCAGCCTTCACTTGTTGGAAACTATGACATCCATATACAAACTTCGCAATGTCCGTCTTCATACCACCCACCAATACACTTCCCTCAAATCTCTACACATCTTTGTAGAACAGGGGTGAATAGAATAAGAAGAATTATAAGCCTCATCTAAAATCTTCTTTCCCAAGTCATCAACAAAAGGCAAACACAATCTACGTTGGTACATACGGGCACCATCTCCCCCTTGGGAGAAAACCTCCACCTTACCATTTCTTACCAAGGCCTTTTTCTAACAAGGCGGGGTCAAGATGTTGCTTTGCCTTTACCTCTTCAATCAATGAAGATTTAGAACCATTTACAACCACTACACTACCATTGTTAACAAATTCCAACCTAAACCCTAGTATAGCCAACCAATGGACCTCTCTAGCCACATCCTTGCCACCATCATCAACATGAGCTAGCTACCTATAGACACCGCACTTAGAGAATCGACCACAACATTAGCTTTACCAGAGTGATAATGCACACTCATATCATGGTCTTTAAGGAGCTCTAGCCACCTTCTTTGTCTCAAGTTAAGATCTTTTTGGGTAAACATATATTGGAGACTTTTATGATTGGTGAACACATCAACATGAACCTCATACAAGTAGTGTTGCCAAATTTTCAAAGCAAATACCATGTCGGCAAATTCAAGATCATGGGTGGGATAATTCTTTTCATGCACCTTAAGTTTCCTAGAGCCATAAGCTATCAAGTTACCATTTTCCATCAAAACACAACCCAAACCAATTCCTGAGGAATCATAATACAAAACAAACACTTCCAACCCTTTCGGTAGAGACAAGATAGGAGTGGAGACAAGCTTATCTTTCAAAGTTGGGAAACTCCTTTCACACTCAGCAGTCTGCAGAAATTTTGCCTTCTATTGGATCAAATTAGTCATTGAAGAAGAAATAGAAGAGAACTAATTTACAAACCTCTGATAAAGACCCGCCAAACCCGCGAAAACTTCTAATATCTGATGGAGTCAAAGGTCTAGGCCATTTTCCAATCACTTTTGTCTTCTTAAGATCCACCTTAATACCATCCTCCGACACTATATGCCTTAGAAAAGTAATCTCTTTCAACCAAATCTCCCATTTTTCATATTTAGCATACAATTTCTCTACCCTCATGATTTGCAACACCACTCTCAAGTGATCCACATGCTCCTCCTCGCTATGGAAGTAGGTCAAGATATCATCAATAAAAACCACCACAAAGAAGTCAAGGTATGGTTTAAAGACCTTATTCATAAGATCCATGAATATAGCCAGTGCATTAGTCAACCCAAAGGACATAACCACAAACTCAAAGTGACCATACCTTGTCCGGAACGCCTTCTTTGGAATGTCACACTCCCTCACTTTAACTTGGTGATACCTGGACCAAAGATCAATCTTAAAGAAGTGACTAGACCCTTGATGTTGATAGAAAAGGACATCAATCCTTGGGAGAGGGTACTTATTCTTGATGGTGACTCTGTTAAGTTACCGATAACCAATACACATTCTAAGAGAACCATTTTTCTTCTCAACAAATAGCACTATGCACCCCAAGGTGATTGAATAGGCCTTATAAAACGCTTTTCCGACAAATTCCTCAATTGCTCCTTCTCCTTCAACACTACTAGGGTCATACAGTAAGGAGGAATAGAAATGGGTTGAGTATCTGGAAGGAAGTATATACCAAAGTTTATTGCCCTTTCGAGAGGAACACTAGGAAGTTCATCAGGAGAGACATCAAGAAACTCATTAACCACCAGAACCGGTTCTATAGGAAGGACTTTAGATTCCACATCCCTAACCATCACAAGATGATAGAGACACCCCTTAGAAATCAACTTTTGGGCTTTAATGCAAGAAATGAATCTACCCTTGACCACCACATCACAACTTTCCCACTCAAGGACGCGTTCATTTGGGAATTGGAATTTGACTCTATGGGTTCTACAATCAATAGAGGCATGATATGCATGCAAACCAATCCATCCCAAGAATGACATCAAAATCCAACATATCTAACTTAACGAAATATCAAGGCAAGATTTTATGCAAAACAAATATGGGACAATTTCTATAGACTCTTTTAGCAATAATAGACTCACTAACGAGAGTAGACACTTCATATGGGTCACACAACAATTCGGGATTAACTTGAAGCTTTTTGGCAACAAAAGGAGTAATGAAAGAAAGAGTGGCACTCGGTCTATGAATGCATACACATCAAAATCAAAGACTTTTAATATACCGATGATGACACTAGGCACCTTATCTACCCCTTGTCTCCCTTGAAGAGCGTAGAACTGATTTTGCTTGGAGCACCCCCTTGTTGGCCTCCTCTTCCCTCAGGACCCGCATTTGCACCTTATCCTTATGGACGACCATCTCTACTATTGTTTTGTGCACATGGTCAATCAATCACCTTATGACCCACTTTAAGACAATCAAAGAAAGCATGCGAGTTTCTCATACATGGGCCATTATGATTTCTACCACATCTTTGGCACATGGGATTAGGCACCATACCACCACTACCTTGGGATCTTTGATTATAATTAGCAACCCTTCTTTTAGGAGCATTTGAAGAACTTTTGTGTAACGACCCCAAAAAAGTGCCTGAAAATGTGCCTTAGAATGCCTGAAATTTTAAATTCCATATATCTCAAAATCCATGCGTGATATCAAAAGCCTAACTTCATATTCTTGTTTAAGGGGTCAAAGTTAGGGGGAGAAGGGTCTAACCCCGATTTTTGAGCAATCAAATCACAATTCAAATTTTCCAAAATTTGATTTCCGGAGACGATCCACGATAGCACCGCGATGTGCAGCTATTGCGGACATGTGTTAGTTTGGCCTCCACAACAGGTACGCATCACGGACCTGTGTATTTTGTTGTCAGTGATTTTATCTCAGTCCAAGGCTTTGGGCTCTTGGGCCCAAGTGTTACCAAACGTATTTTTATCTATACTTAGCCTTATTTCACCCTCATATCATCCTAAACATTACCCAATACTCATCAAAATACTTAGCCATATTTTCACTCCAAAATGCAAGCCTCAAGACTCTCATCCGAAACTAAGGATTTCCTTCAAGCTTCAAGCCTCCATTTCAATCTTCACCAAGAACTTCTCCAAAGCTAAGGTTTGTGGTATTGAACCATTAGGTCCTTTCATCCATGGTGCCTAAGTCTTGTTTTTACTAATACTGCATGATTTAAAGTTTATTTTACATGTGGGTCTTGTATATTAAGAAATTTACTGCACAGTGATTTATGTTCATGAAAGTGTGGTTTTTTTTGTATGTTCTGAGCTCTATATCTTAGATCTAATGTTGGATTTGATGAGGGGTTTTGATGTGAATGTCTTTGGAGTGTTGTGAGGTGTATATTGAAGGTTTTGCAACAGATTTTCTTGTACGTTTTCATCTCTAAATTGCATGGTCTTTTACCCCCATTACACACCCTCAAGGTGTTTGATAAAATGTACGGCTAGGTGATATGAATGATGTTAGGATGATGAAATTAGCTTATGTACATGATATACTCTATATAAAGTGTTGCATTAAACTATACCCGATCCAGGAGGGGGGGCTAAGAGCTCGGGTAACCATGTTGGGGGTTTATACTCATCAATCATGCGAGAGGTTTATACTTCGTCACCATGTTGGTAAGGTGTGAATACCATCAACCATGTGAGGGGTTTATACCACACAACCACCAAGGGGTTTATACCTTGAACAACTAGTTTGGTCTCTTCTATACATATGATATCCTATATGCGCATGAATTACTTACACATGTTTTACTTAAGCATTAAACATACATTCCATATTGTATATTATGCCAATTGATTAATATTATGCATTTTGATTATGATGCCTTTCTATTGTTGCATTGCATTCTACATACTTAGTACATTCAAACGTACTAACGTATACTCTATGCCTACATGATGTCACCATGTAGGAACCGGTGCCCAAGTTGATCATCCTCCTCCACGTGGCTAGTTCAGTGCTATTCAAGCTAGTTGGTGAGTCCTAAACTTTGGGGACCTAGTCTATGTTTCTTTTGCTATGTATTGAGGCATTCATTGTTATTGTTTATTTGACTATGAGGGTGAGCCCGGTTACTTTGTCTTGGCCCCCGCTCTTATCTAAGTAGTAGAGGTGTTTGTTGGACATGTTTTGAATCTATGTTATGAGTTTAACTCATGTCTTTTGAACATGATTTTGTGCAAGATATTCCCTTAGCCCAATTTTCCCTATTCTTTAATCATTGAATGCTCGATTCATTGCTTCCGCGATCAAGGATATGTAGTGATGCTTTACGAGTCTTGCTTGTGGTCCTTCGGGTTCCCTTGCGCCGTGTCATGTCTAACCCCTAGGCTTGGGTCATGACATTTGACCTTGGAACTCGTCGCCTTGACGAAACTGGCTACCCTTTGGATTTTAGAATCCACCTTCAAAACGAGACCTCCTGGCCTAACTACTACTCCTCATTCTCAGCTTTTTCCTCTCTAGCTTTTCGGCATAAGTCATGAGGTGGGACAAGTCCATATCATCTATCAACATAGTGGCCTGACACTCCTCATTAACCTAGTCGGACACACCCATCAAAAATTTGTTCATCCTAGACCTCAGCTCAGCCACCAATTGTGGAGCATACTTGGAGAGTTGGTTGAACTTGAGGGCATACTCCCTCACACTCATAGACCCTTGCTTTAGATTTACGAATTCTATCATGTTGGCCTCCCTTAAATCAAAAGGGAAGAATTGGTTGAGCAATGCTGCCTTAAACTCTTCCCAAAAGTTCACATTGCCATTCCCTTTCTCCACCTTCCATTGGGTGACCGTAATTTGAGCCATTGCCTTGAGTTGGTATGCTGCCAACTCCGACTTATCCTTTGATCTAAGCCCCATAATAGACAACACTTTGTACACCTTATCAACGAATTCTTTAGGGTCCTCATCCAGCCTAGACCCGTGGAACTTTGGTGGGTTCATTCTAGTAAAATCCCTCTCCTAAGAAACTGGAGTAGGAGCATGAGAGGCTTGGGACCATTGGTTGATTTGCTTGGTCATAGCTTGAGCCAACATGGTAATAGCGTCCTAGAACTCTTTATGGGCCACTCCCCCATTTTGAGGAGCTTAAGGAGTTGGAGGGGCCAATTTCTCCTCAGGTGAACGAGATCTCCTTAGTCGTCCTCTTGGAATAGGCATGATCTAGAATAACAAAGAACATTCGTTAGAGGAGAAACCTTACCTTACTCCTAAAGCATGCCATAGATCATGAAGAAGGGAAACATTTCCTGAAACGCCACAGAGTCTCTTGCTCATAGTTATGGTGCACTTCACAACCATTGAATAAGACTCTAATCGATGCAGTGTGATTGATTCCAAGGACCATTAATAACCTAGTACTCTGATACCAAGTCTGTCACGACCCAAGCCTAGGGCCTACACGTGACACGGTGAATGAGAACTCGAAGGGACTCTTAGCATATTAATTGCGCATCCTTGGTCACGGAAGCAAAGTAAACAATAATAATAAAAATATAAACAAAGGGAGAAGGGACTAAGGGAAGTCTTTGATAGCATAAAACATGGTAGAAACAAACGTTAAAGCATAAGTACATTATTTGTTACAACCACATCTCTAAACATAGATCGGGTTGGGGCCAAGACACTTTATGTGCTCACCCTCATAGTATCAAAGTTCAACATAAACTGATAATAAAAGCATGAGTAGCATAGCTAGTGTCCCCGACTTGAGACTCACCAATGTTTATCTTCAAGATATCGAAGACTAGCAACGTGGAGGATGATCGTGAGGAGCTCCAATTTATACATGGTGACACCATGTAGGCATAGAGTATGCGTTAGTACATTTGAATGTACTAAGTATGTACGATGCAATTCAACAAGACATAGCCAACATAGTCAAAATGCATAATCGTAAGCAATGGATAAGTATAATAACGATATGGCATGCATGATCAATGCTTGAAGTAAAACGTGCTTATAAATCATATACTTGTATAGAGCATAATACATATGTAGAAAGAAACCATAACCATCATAGACCAAGCAAACTTTACTTGGAATCCAAAGCATGTCATCCCCTTAGAAGGTGATTGAGGTACATGCCCCTCAACGTGGTAGTGCAGGCATGTCACCCCTCGACAAGGTAGTCAAGGTATATACCCCTCAACATGGTAGTATGAGCATGTCACCCCCCGACAAAGGTGATTGAGGTATATAACACTCAACGTGGTAGTACGAGCATGTCACCCCCCGATAAGGAGATTGCGGTACATACCCCTCAATGTTGTACTACGAGCACGTCACCCACTGACAAGTTGGTCAAGACTTGTCACTCCCTCACATGGTGATTGGGCATGTCAACCCCTTACAACGTGTGGTCGACTTGCAACACTATAGATACTTCTCATGAATTTGACTCATACATACATCCCCTTAATTATAATAAAGCCACTTGACACATAAGCCATGCAATAGATCATTCATAACTCAAGAATCCTTCTCAAACATTTTGTCAACACTTGGTGGGTGTGCAATGCTAGTTCAAAATCATGCAATTCAAAGGTGAAATAGTATGCGAAAACTCAATGTAAACCAACCCACCAACTCATGGTGAAACCCTCATGTAAGATACACTTAAATCTCCTATCAGATCTCATCATAGATCATATTTCCATAGCTCAAAACATGCATAGTCACAATAGACAAACCATCTCATAGTATGAGCGTAAAATAGGCAAACATGTATTTTCAATCAACATTTCATGAAACCCCAACATTGTATATGATCATAATCCATAATGAATAATAACCATATGCCACACAACTTGGAAACAAGCAATTTTAATAAAAAGGAAGGTTGGGCACCATGGTTGAAAGGAACCAATGGTTGAAACCCAAATACCTTAGACTTGGGGATTTCCTTGATGAAGGTTTGAATGAGAACTTTAAGCTTAAATGAAGTTCTTGAGATCCGGAATAAGCTTGAGGTACTTGAATTTGGATTAAATATTTGACTAAGTGTTAGAGAGGGTTTTGAGAGTGTTTTGAATGATACGGAGTTGAAAAATGGCTAAGTATAGGTGTTTTTACGCATGAGTGGGCATTGGGCCAAGGACCTAATGCCTTAGGCTGTGATGAAAAATTTAGGGAGAAACTAACACTACTCCGCGATAGGTCCACATCGCAGAGCTAACGAGTAAGAAGAATTACACTGATCCACGCCCTGATCACCAATTGAAGTCGGATTTATGGTATCATGCATGGACTTTTAGATATATCAAAATTACGATTATGGGCATTTCCAAAGTATATTTCGGGTACCTTTTGGGGAATTTCACCAACTCAATTTGGGGGTTGGAGAAACTCTTACAGGGTTGCAAATAGGTATGTTCCACCCTAAGATAGGGTAAAACCTGTTGATCTTGTGGTGAATCCAAAAAGTCTTCGTACTGAAGATATGCTAACCAAAATCTTGAACAAGGTTGACGCCTCTGACGAAGTGTTGAAGGAGATGAAATCCAATTTCTTATAGTTGAATCAAATAACAACAACATATTCAGCTGCAATCAAGCACTTTGAGACTCAACTTGGTAACATATCAGCGCATCTCAAACAACGAAAAAAAGGTTGTTTGCCTAGTGACACGGTAGCCAATCCTAAGAGAACTGATCAAGAATGTTTAGTTGTAACTACTTATAGTGGAAGAGTGCTAGAAGGTACTGAGGCCTCACTTGTTATTAAAAAAGGTCATAATGAGGTAGGAAAAGAAGATGCAGTAAATGTTGATATTGATAAGGGTGTAGCTGATGATGGAAGTGGTAATACTCTTGGCAATGTTGAGAGTGGTGAAAAAGAGAAGGTTGGAGATGATGTTTTGAAATTTAAAAAAACATCACTCAAAAATTAAAGTTCAGCTATGATGTTTAAAGCACATCAAGTTAAGATTAATTCCCTTTTCCCTCAATGATTGAAGAAGAAAAGGGAGGATGCCAAAATATTAAAAAATGTCTTTTATGTTGAATTCTTTATCCATACATGTACCATTTGTTGAGGCACTGACAAAAATGCCAGGATATGCCAAATTTATTAAAGAGTTGACGTCAAAGAAATACCCTAGAGTGTGAGAAGATCAAAGTGTCTCATAATTGCAGTGCTATCTTGATATAGGCTCTAGTTGTAAAGAAAGAGAAGACTGGTGCATTCATAATACCTTTCACCAATGGAGATTATAAATTTCTCAAGGCGCTATATGATTTAGGGGCAAGCATAAATCAGATTCCCTTGTCTATATTGGAGGAATTGAGGCTAGAAACCCCTTCACCCAACCACTATGCATCTGCTTATGGCTGATCAGTCCATCAAATGGGGATTCATTGTGATGTGTGGGTTAAGGTAGACAAGTTCATTCTTCTAGCTGACTTTGTGATTCTATATTCTGAGGTGGATACTGATGTGCGATTATCTAGGGAAGGCCAATTTTAGCCACCGAAAGTGACATTTTGGATGTAGAAAGAGGAGACCTAAGGTTCGAGGTGGTGTTCATCATTTGTAAGACTTTGAACAAGGCGAAAGACCTCCATATGATATTAGTGATTGACCATTCATGGGTGACTTAAGAGAGGAGAGAATATGTAGTACCACGATGTTAACTGCGATGCTGCTTGGGAGGCAACCCAAGGTAGTTATGTAAGCTTTTCATTTAAATAATAGGTTTTGATTTATGTAGGTTTGAAGAGGGAGAATTTGAAGTTGAAGATAAAAGGTGACCTGATGGATCTAGTCGACGAATTGCTTAATTGAGACAGCGAAGGTGAGATTGACTGCCTTTGGAGTCATTCAAAGACTTCTAAGGTTCTATCAAACTTGGAAAGATTAGTTGCAACCTAACCTGTTGAGGGATGATTAATGACACCATGCTTAATGACTAAAGTTAATGTTTGATATGTGTTTAAAAGGGTGGTCATAAGCATAATCGACAGAGTCAATGTCGCCAACTCCTCATGCCAAACCGACCTATTAAAGGCTTTTCAAATGCCTTGTTCTTTTCATTTTTCATAGTCCATGCTATTCACTTCCTTCACAAGCCAATACTCTCTTTTAGACTTTTACTCGCAAAATTTCTCTTGGTGAGAGGTAATTCATCAGCAAAAGCTAACACGAGGTTCTCATTGAACTCTACATCATTAAATAGGTATGTTTTTTGCCCTTAATTTTACTTTCATTTATGGGTAAGATGCCCTTGAGATGAACAAGGTTCATTAGGGTTTTATGAGTTGATAATCATGTTTTGTGATTGAAAAATTGATAGAAATCATTTGGGTGATGCACTGTGATGATTCTAAAATCCTTTCTTATATGTATGTGTGATTTATTTGGGTTTTTGATTGATTCGGAATAGCATGAAATTAGTAGTGCATATGATGTGGGCTAGTGCTAAATGTGATTGATTTGTTGTCCAAATGTTGAATGTTAGTTGGTTTTGTCTCAATTTTACCTTTGATGCCCTGTTGAATGCTAGAACTTGAGATAGTATCATAATCATGAGAATGCTTGAATGAATATGCATGTTTGTTGTCTTGACTGATCTTGGTGGCTATTGGCTAAGTCTGAAAAACCCCAAAATCTTTTAAGCAAAATAAGCTTGCTCGATGATAGATTGAGCGATTTTACTCTTAAGGGTAATGTCGTTGCTTGAATGAATTTTTAGCCATGATGATCATATGAATGT
This sequence comes from Solanum medicagineum, assembly GCA_026153255.1. Lineage (NCBI taxonomy): Eukaryota > Viridiplantae > Streptophyta > Magnoliopsida > Solanales > Solanaceae > Solanum > Solanum medicagineum. The sequence goes on along the minus strand of JAPFFP010055187.1, from coordinate 21,087 downwards.
TGGAAATGAAATGTATGAGCATATATCAGTGATTGAATGTAGGTTAGTGTGTGATTATACCTATTGTCCCTATGAAAACTGATTAAATTTGGAATGCATGGGAGTTGGCCTTGCCAGTCATCTTCGTTGATGGTCATTTTGACAGCCAATTGGGACTCAATGATTCATCGAAAGGTCACACACACCGCCTTGTCTGATTGTTGATTATTGTTAAGCTCTACAACTTTTGGCGATGGCATCTTCTACCACCAAATCCATTCAACGTAGCACCAAATTTGCACCATCATCATCGAAAGTTGTAGTGTACTAAAGTCTAAAAATTGTGCAAAAAGGTGATGGCCTATTTGACCGCTGAACCTGTTTGGCAAGTCGTCGAACATGATTTGTAATCAAATAGATCTGTCCACCCAAAATGATTCTATTGTACATAAATGTTGAACCTCATTGCCTCATGATTGACACTCACAAAATGTTTTGACCACGTTTTTTCAGGATGACCAAACGGACGCATGTTTTGGGTAAATCCACTAGACCTTCACATTTGCCAAAGGAATCTAGTCCTAAGAAGCATCGAACTGAATCCAGGACTAAGGCCATACATGACACGATATCACAATCATCATAGAGAATCAGGAAATAATAGCTCTGAGAAATCTAAACAGTTTAGAGCTGAGGGGCACATGATAATTTTAGAAGAAAGGTACTTGTCAACAGATGGGGGTGATTGATTGATACCCAGAGGTTTGGGAGGTTCTTAAATGTTAGAACATCCTGACTTTCACCAAACCTTGGGATCCATATGTGACCAGCCTAGTCAGGGAATTCTATGAAGCATATGGTAAGTCCATTCTTAAAGGCATAAGCAGGTTGAAGACAACTCTCAAAACCATTTGATGTTTTGGAAGTGTGATATACATTTGTCCCATATGGTGAAACTAAAATCAACAATATTCTATGTTGAACATTTCAAATTTGGAGCTACCTAAGAGATTTGATACATCTCAAGAAATTTGAGGATATCAACTTATGGTTAGCCCCATTGATTAGAATTCTCGCTCATTAAAAAGAAGCAGACAAACATACCAGCATGATTTTTGTTCAAAATCATCAGTATCAACATGTAGTTTTCACAGAATGAGTTAATATTTTAACATGCCAAAGCAGGACTAGTTGGTTACACTATGGATAGAAAAGAGTTAAATCTTGGTGCAATCATTGCCCGAGAAATTCTCACAAGGGAAAAACATAAGCAGACCTCGTTACTTATTCCAAGCCTCATCATAGTCCTGTGTAACAAATTCGGAGTTGCTACAAACGAGAATATTGATGTGGAGGTGATCAATCAGCATCTACTGACATCCAGAGGATTAAGGCTGAATTTTAAGGGATAACGAACATAGGGCAAGGAAGAGGCCAATGGACAAATCACCAGTAGTTGATGTAAACAACCTTGTGTCTAGCACTTTAGAGCTGGGTCTCGAGGTAGATGTAACTTCTTCCTTCCCTTCTTTACATTCATCTTCTACTCCTATTCCCACTAGGGAGGCACAGGCAGAGCCATAGGCCAAAGATGACCAACCCTCACTTGCTGAAGTAACTGATCTTCGTACCACTAGGTTTGAATCATCTCTGCCTAAGCTTGTTGAGGTTGCTATAGCCAAAGTATTGAATCCGATATTGAGGCTGAGGCCAAACAACGGGAGTTGAAGGAGGCATACAAGCTAAGGATAGATAGGATTGAGGCGATAATTGATGACCATGGGAAGGAATTGGCTAGCTTGAACAACAGCATGATAGCTGTAGAGAAAGTAGATGGTGGAAATGAAGGCTCATCAATTTTAAAAGCTAACATCACTTCCTTGGAAAAAAAGGTGGCAACCCTTTGGTCCACAAATTTAAGCACCTTTTGGGATGGGCTAAAATATCCACTCAAAGTGGATATGACCGTGGTTCCTAATAATGTGTTCAATGTGGATGTTTCAGGTAAAGGCACTGCAAAAAAAAAAAAGGAAGCAATCACCCCAACAATCAATGAAAAAGCAATGGGAGCGAAGCGTAGCCAAGAGGACCGTGAGGAGTTAGCATGGGTGGAAGGAAAAATCATGGACACTGTGAAAGCAACATCTCTGCTAGACACAACCATGATAGGCACATTTAGTGTACATGAGCCCGAGCCCGCGAGGCCTTTGATTGATCTTGAGAGTGCACCTATAAGTGAGGGAATTGATGCCCCCATGACCACTTTTCCAGCTCCACCACCACCACAATAGGATTGATTTGGACCAAGGGTATTATATCACTCGTTCCTTCATTTTTTGCTTTGATTTCTATTGTTTCTTGCACATTGAGGATAACATTTATTAATTAGGATGGGGTGACCATGTGGAGTTCCTTATCTCTGTTGATGATGATGATTACCTTATGTTATTTTTATGATTTAATGAGACACTGATGTTTATGTTGATTTTGTTGATGAATGTTGATATAATTTTAAATTTTTGGGATATAAATAAATTTTAATTTGGGTTGTAATAGAGTAGTATTTGTTTTGGTATTTTTACTTTTCTTCTTTTTGAGTTTAATGGATGAATGATTGCAAATGATGTCCTTGAATTTTGGCAAACCACGTGCACATATGAAAAGCCATTCTAATGCAAATATCGTGTCTCTAGTCCTTAGCTATCCGACTATCGATGATCAATATCTTTAATTCGAGTAGTGCCATAGACGAGGAGCATGTACTCACTCACTAATTAGTCTTTTTCTTGATATAGTTGACTATGTGAGAAATTGAGCTTGGATATGTGACGATCCAAGGTTGCAAGTGTGTTTCCATTGATTAAATGTGAATCCATTTTGCCATTGTGAGATTAGGAACTTTTCTGAAAAGCATGTTTTGCAACATCTAGAATTAGCGCAGATTATTTTGAGGAGTGACTTGGTTGATTCCTGATTAGGAAATGACCTTAGGCCTTCTTTGGTTCCATTGAGTCCACTTTAATCATACTGACATCCATTGACAATGAATTGAGTCTGTAGTGAAGCCCTTTGAGCCTTCATCATTTTTAGCAACCATGTAGCCTTGACTTATATTTGTGTTATTCCTTACCAATCCCTCCTTGAGCTTGAAATGAGCAAAGTGATTGCCAAAGGCCAAAGTTTGGGGTGTTATAGGAAGAAGGGGGTGTCTCCCATGAAAGAGTCGAGGAAAGACAAAAGAAAAAGAAAAAAAGTTGAGGAGTCCTAGAAATGAATGAAAGCAAGAAAAAAGTTGAAAATACTGAACAAAAGGTTGAACTGAAAATAATTGCTTGAAAACGAGGACCCTCCAAATTTGTGAAAGATAGTGCAAAAAGGGGAGACACTTAGGATGAAAGATCAACAGCAAAGGAGGTGTCAAAAGGAGAAGAAGAGAAGAGGACCAAAAGAATCATTGAGCATGAAAAGAATATATAGAGTTTAAGGATATTCCACTACTATCCATATGCTATTCTATCCAACCTTAACCCTATATTACAATCCTAACAAAGTCCTTAGTGATCTTAGTTCGGAAGAAAGTCAAGTGAACTCCTATTGAAAATAAGGGCAAGCCTATGCGTTGAAGCTTAAATGCTAGTTCTCAATTGGGAGAGTGAGTGTTCAAGAGATCCTTTGGAAAGAATGTCATAATCTTTTGCATTCAGGATGTTCTTTGGCGTGAAGGAAATGGTGATGCCTTTAGGCAGTGATCAGCAGCTACATAAGCAATTGTGAGCACAACAAATATTTTGATTACTCCTTAGTCATCTCTTAAAGCTTCAAAATCACGAAAGTGATATGTCGAAGTTCAAGAGAGGATAAAAAAAGGTGGAAATGTATGTGTTGCCCCCTATGACCCTAATTACAAGCTCTGAAATCAGATTTACTAATGTTTGATTTGCTTGAGGGCAAGTAAAGTCCTAAGTTGCGGGTGTTGATGAGTACATATTTTAGACTCATTTTGGAGCTAGTTTGAAAAGAAATACGATCCTCGGTATGCTATTATTTCCAATCTCTAACTAATACACATGTATTATGTCACGAAATGGGAATGAAAGTGCACAAATGGACAATACTTGACAAATCTTGAGAAAGCAGCTAAAGTGTCAAAAAGGTAGAGAAAAGCGGTATCGCCTGCATATTTGGCGATCCGCCGAGCACTTAGAGAGACCGCCTAGCATTACAGCAATGAAGGTTCAAGCTCAAGTCAGGAAGGTAGACAGAATCAGTGCTGCCATAAATATTCGGTGCACCACCGTATGTATCAAGAGACTGCCTAAAGTTACAATACTCAAAGCCCCAAAATCATGAAAGGAAGGCGATGAGAGAGGAAGTTTAGTGAACCATTGAACTATATCAGTGGAGTAAAGAACCATCACCCAATGTTGCAGAGAAACAACCCTTAAGAGGATGCAAAGAAAAGCAGTCAAGTTTGCATTTGGCGCATCATCAGAGTGCTCGACGATGCCCGACATTGATCGCCGAATGGAAACTCAAAGCGAAAACTCTTATACTTTTCCACAGACTATTTAAGAAAATTAGAAAGGACATTGTACATATAATTCTTCTTAGTTTTATAGAGAGAGTAGCAGTACATAGAACATTACTTGCTCTAGAGTACAAAAGGGTGATACGGTTTCGAGCTTTTGGGAAGCAAAACTTGAGGACATTTTCTAGGGTTAGTCAACTTTTCACTATCCAATATTGTTACCCATGACTTTAGCTACTAATTTGGTATTGAATTTCTATTTTTTAGTATGTGTTGCTAAAACCCCCAGGTTTGCGGTGTGCTAATGATATAGGTTCTTGATTTGTCTGTTGGGTCTTTGATATTTTGAATTATTTGTTTTTTATTTGAGAGAATTTACATCCATTCCTATGTTTAATCTATAATTTCAAGGTTGCAAACTTGGGCATAATTTAGATCACTAATTATTGCGTTAACTGGAGTGATAAAAGTGTGGAATGGATGTAATAGCTACAAACCTTCTGGGGTTGCAGTTGAAGTACATAATTATGGGTTCAATAGCTAAGGTCTTAGGGGTTTTTGTTGAGACTTCTTAGGCCAAGCGTGTCTTTGGCAGTCCGTGAATGATATCATAATTGAATCATATGAAACACTCATGTGTCATAATTGAACAAGGGTCACAAGCACTCATTATTAACTCAATTAGTCAAATATTTCGACCCAGCTAGTAGATCAATTCCAATATTTGCACATCCCAACATCTCATTTAATTTTTTGATTAATTCACTGATTAGATATTTTGTAGTTGAATCTCGATTTTAATTATTGTAACACCCAAGAATCTACAATTGGTTAGTCCAATGAATTACTTCAAACTGTGAACCACAATTGGCTGTCGGATTCGATCCCAACCTCAAAAGTTGGGTTATTATGATGATGACGATTGCACCTACTTTCTTTGAGTTGCTGGGTTGAGCGACATCAGGCATAAGCAATCACCTTACCATTTTCATTAGAACACATCCCAACCCAATTCTTGACGTATCACAATAAACAACGAACCGATCATTTCCTTCTAACAATGTCAATATTGGGGCCTAAGTTAATGAATCATTCAAGGTTGAGAAGCTTTTCTTAGCTCATCCATCTACACAAACTTAGCTTCCTTTGAGACAATTTTGTTAGTGTAGATAGAATAGAAGAGAAATCTTGCACAAACCTTCTATGGTAATCAGCTAGGCCCAATAAAGTCGTTATGTCGATAGGAGTTAATGTCCTTGGTGAATTTCTCATTGCTTCAATCTTCTTAGATCAACTTTGATATCATCACATGATACCACATGCCAAGGAAAGTAACCTCATCTAGACAAAACTCGTACTAGTCAAACTTTGCATAAAGATTTTTCTCCCTTAAGGTTTGCAATACCACCCTCAAGTTATCTATATACTTTTGCTCATTTCGGGAGTAGATTCGAATGTTATCAACGAACACCATGACAAACATGTCTATGTAGGGATTGAAAACCATATTCATGAGATCATAAATATCGTTGGTGCATTAGTGAGACCAAATGAAATCACCACAAACTTGAAGCAACTATACCTAGTTCAAAAGTCTATCTTAGGAATGTTACCTATCATGACCTGGACCTGGGTCTAGGAGTGACACAGCAAATGGGAACCTGATAACATGAAAAATAAAGATGGCACCAACAAGAGTGACATGTACCCCTCATGACCATTCACAAGGAGTCAAGCAAAAGATCTCCAAGACCTACAATGTTCATGAATAAGAAAGCATTAGAGGAGCTTGAACGTCACCAAAGAAAGGCTTACAATGTGTGAAAGGTCCATGAAAGTAAGACATTGGAAGGAAAGAGGTCATATGTGCAAATGGCTACTACTTGAATTCAAGGATTTGAAAAGAAGGCAACAAAACAAGGCCCTTACTCATTAAGGGTAAAATTTTAAAGAAAATGTCTTCATTTATTTACTTAGTATAAATAGCCTTATTTTATCATTTGGAAGACTTAGACTATGTTGAATTCTCAAATTGTAGTATCAGTAATTAGTGAGTAATTCGGGTGAACTCTTAGAATTGTTAGTTGACTTGTTTGCTTCGTTAATTGAAGGCTTCCCATTTGTGGTTCTTAGTTTCCTTCAATTTTCCTTCTAGGGTTTTATTTGAGTTGTTGAAATCAATTGGGAGGTGAGGGTTTTAGTCCTTTGTTGCCCATAATTTCAATAGTTTGAATGTAATCCACATATTTTTCTTTGTTTGTTCCTTTTTCCCTTTCTTTCTTGTTTGATCTTTATCATTTGGTATGAAGAGCTTAGGTTTAGGTTTGTTTTCATATATCCATGTCTTAGAATCACTCAAAAACTCAAAAATCCAAAAAAAATAAAAATTTCTTTTAGTTGATTTGTTATTTTTGACACTACATTCTTGTTCACTAGGGTTTTTTGAGCCAAAATCTCAAATTTCACTCAATTTGGAGTTGTGGAAGTGAAGTTGCCATTGAATGTTTTTGGACATTCAAACTTATAAAATTTTGAAAGTGGGTTCTTTGGTTGGGAAGAAATTGAAGGTTGATGATCATTGAGGTTTGTTCTCTAGATCAAGGGGAAGCTAATCCTAAATTTTGATCCAATTCTGAGTTAATTTGAACGTGTTGGGATTTAGTGTGCGTTCTTGGTGTTCTAGGTGTTTTTGAAGAAATTCAAGTACTCTTGAATAAAAAGAAGATGAAAAAGGTACATTTGATCTACTTTTCTCAATCTAAAGTTGGTTAAAAGTGTTTGTTGGCTTTAGTGGAAATTTCAAAAAAAATATTTGCAAAAAACAAATTTATTTTTTTTGAAAAAATTAATTTCCATTTCAGCACCAACTCAGTGCCAATCAACAGTCAGCATCCAGTCAGCAACTCCATCCGTTCAAGATGTGCCATGTGGCGTGTATAATGCAGTTTCAGAGACTTAAAATCTAAAGACTTTTAGACCCCAAATTTTTTCCGACTATGGGAGTTTTTGGGACATAAAACTTTTTCTAAGTGTCCAAACGAAGTGATTCTTTTTTAAAAATTTTTGTGCTTCAATTCTCCAACAATTTAGCAAGTAAATAACATCTTTAACTACTTATTAACTAGTTTTAATCATCAAATCTAACCTCTTTCGAGTCATGAACACCTTAAGCCTTCAAAAACTTTTCTATGTGTCCAAACTCAATTCTTCTTGTTTTCACTCATTTTTATTTCATTCTGCAACTATTTAACAATAATTAACATCATTAATTACTTGTTAACTAGTTTCTAAACATTAAATCATCTCTTTGATTCTTCAAATTTGGTAACAACAAGTAACCTCTTCTACTTTTATTACTTATTTTTTTGGGTCCGATATTTCTTGTGCCTCTTTCTTTTAGTTTTTCTTCTTTTATTCATGTTCCTAAGCTTTGTTTGAGTCGTCCTTATTTACAGAGTCAAAAGAATCCACTCTACTAAAAAGGATAGGTTAAATTGATTGAGCGGAGCTAGTTCATTATCAATTTTGAGACGACGCCATAGAAGGTGTGTTGAGAGTCACATACGAGTAATGTTAGGCTTTTGCTACTAATCTTGTTTGTTCAGTGTTGTAAGTATCATGTCAAATACAAGTTCAATTGGGGAAGATTCGGAAAACATCATGGAAACTCTTGCTTACATCTCCAAACAAACAACGAAAATGAATGGAAGGATGGGAGGTATGGAGGAAAGGTTGGTACGGGTGGAGAATGAGAATCGAGGAAAAGCAACTCAGCCCAAAAATGAGGAGATATTCAACTACCATTAACCTGGGACAAAGTCATAATCTATGTTTTCCTCCACAAAGCTGAACCCGAAGCTACCAAAACTCCACTTTCCAAATGAACAACAATCTAAACCATCCAAGACAAGCTACACCACACCCAAACCCACAACCCTATCACCCTCCACAAGAGAATCTTCCTTTGGTGGAGAACCAAGTGCACTACCAAACTCCATTCCGAAACGCATCAAATGCATCTTCTAATACATGTCACCCATCACCTCCAGCAAATGCACCATAGATTCCCTACCAAGGTTACCAATACAAAAATCCTCTCTATGATGAAATGTATGGAGATCTCAACAATGATGAGTTTTGAGAGCATGGTGGTAGGGATACATATGTTGTAAAAAGGGAAGGGGTCCGATATCGAGACTTGGGGTGGGATGATAGCATGAGAGGTGGTATAGAGGAGATAGAATGGGAAATAGAGGAGATAGGATAGGATATAGAGTAGATAGGATGGGAAATAGAGGAAATAGGTTTGGGTAGAGGAATGATCAAGATAGGGTCTTAAACACTATCAAGGTTACACTTCCAATGTTCAAAGGAAGTAGTGACCATGATGAGTTCTTGTAGTGAAAAATTCAAAGTGCGCGGATCATTCTCACAAATAATATCTCGAAAACTTTGAAGGTGAAGTATGCTTGCACATAATTTGAAGGGTATGCATCCACTTGGTGGGAGTCCAAGAGGAGGAAAAGGGAGAGCTATCACATCTATGAGTTACCTATTTGGCAAGAGTTGATTACACTTATGAAGTTGAGATATTGACTCCAAACTTCTACCAAGAGGTACTCAAGAAGGTATTTATGTGGAGGAGGTACTAAAAGTGTTGAAAAGTATTATGATGAGTTTGAGAACTTGAGAATGAAGTCTAAAATGGATGACAACATGCAAATGTACGGTGATCCGATTTGTGGCCAACTTGAGGTATGATATCTTGAGACCATTGAAGCTTAAGCACTGTGAAACTTTTGAAGCGGCTTTCCATGATGCCTCAAAGGTAGAAGTGAATTTGAAAGAAGAAAAGTCATGCAAGGCCAAAGGTTCTTCAACTTCAACATGGGACAAAGGTCAAGATAATTGGAAGACAACATCTTATAGGATGCAATCGAAGGGTGGTGGTCAAGCTACTCAAGTCAAGATTGATCACAAATCCAAGGAAACTGAGGACCACAAGGAGGTAAGTATGCTAAACCTAACTTTCGTTGTCCCTCTACAATTCAATGCTTTAGATGTCAAGGGAGAGTACATATTGCTAGTGAGCGTCCTAACAGAAGGACCATTGTTGCTCTTCGGGATGGGTATAACACTGAAGATGATAAAGAGGGTGATGAGAAAAATGAGTGTGAGGGAGATAGAGGTGAGGTAGATGGTTTGGAAAATGAAGAAAAGTTTGATGAGAGGGTCAATTTCGCTTGTTTCATGGGGAAAGGAAAATCTTTACTTGATAATGATGAAGACTTGAAGGTGAATTCCAATTTTTCATGTGTTGTGAGAAGAATTATGGGAGCCCTTTCCAAAGAAAGCTTGATCAAAGGGAGAATCTATTTCATGCTAGGCGCAGAATTCAAGATAAAGTGTGTTTTTGAATCATTAATAGTGGAAGTTGCACTAATGTGCTGAGTAGTTCTTTGGTGGAACTACGCGAATTCCAACAAAAAAGCACCCCAACCCTTAGAAGCTACAATGTATCGATGAGGACGGAGAAATGAGCATCCTCAAACAAGCAAGCATTCAGTTTAGTGCGGGTAAATACAATGATGAAATGACTTATGATGTTGTACCCATGTTGGCATGTCATATTTTGTTGGGAAGACCATGGCAATTTGATAGGGATGTTGTGCACCAAGTAAGATCCAACAAATACAATTTTGTGATTGAAGGTAGAAGTATGTTCTTGCACCTATCGCTCCATACCAAGTGAGTGAGGATTATCGGGCTATAAAAGAGCTTCAGGAGAAAATAAAGATGGCAGAGGCAAAAAGGGATGGTGGAAGTTCCAAATGCCTTGTCAACACTCATCTTTTATTGCATGCTAACCAAAATACTAGCACTTTTACTAGCGTTTCTTCTCTTTTGCAGGAATATGACAAACAAGTCAAGGAAAATGTGGTAACGAATGCCCTATCAAGAAGGTTTATGTTGGTGACTACCTTGACTTCTAGAATGATGCCCCAAGGTAAGTATAACTTTTTCCCTACTCCTAGTGGCCCATGGATGGACATCTCTATAGATTCCATGGGCCTTCCTAGGACTAAAAGAGGAAATGATAACATATTTGTGGTAATAGATAGATTTTCTAACATGACTCATTTTATTCCATGCTATGAATGTGATGATCCATCCCATGTAGCATCTTTATTTGTCATCAATGCTCTTAAATTTCATGGAGTCCCTCAAACCATTGATAGTGATAGGGATTCCAAATTTCTTAGTCACTTTTGGAAGAGTCTATGGGGTACACTTGGTACTATACTTATGTTCTCTACTTCTTGCCACCCCCAAATGGATGGAAAAATTGAAGTAGTCAATAGGACTCTTGGAAGTGTGGTTCGATGCATGAATAGACGAAACCCAACTACTAGGAAAGACCATTACCCTTGATTGAATTTACATACAATCGGTCTTTCCACTCCTCTATTGGAATGTCACCATTTGAGGCATATTATGGTTTAAAACCTTTGTTTTCAAAAACCATGACTCCATTATCTACTAATATTGTTTTGAGATTAAATGCCAAGCAAAGGGCAAGGAAGATGATGAGCATTCATACCAACGTTAAAGAGGCCATTGAAAAAAACAATTCTAAGGTGGCTATTCGAAAGAATTGGGGGAGAAAGGAAGTGCACTTCAACCCAATTGATTGGGTGTGGGTAGAGAGGTTGTCACATATTTGAAAAGAAAAGCTAAGCCCAAGAGGAGATGGACGTTTCAAAGTACTCAAGAGATTCAATGACAATGCCTACATGATTGACTTGTCAAGTGAATATAATTTTCATAATGTTTTCAATATTATTGATTTATCTCCTTGTGTTGTAGGTAAATCTTTGGATTCGAGGATGAAACCTTTTCAAGAGGGGGAGGATGATACCATGCAAAGTAAAGATGGCACCAACATGAGTGACATGTACCCCTCAAGACCATTCAAAAGGAGTCAAGCAAAAGATCTCCAAGATCTACAAGCAATGTTCTTGAACAAGAAAGCATTAGAGGAGCTTGAGGGTCACCAAAGAAAGTCTTACAATGTGTGGAAGGTCTATGAAGGTGAGAAGATGGACCGAAAGAGGTCATATGTACGAATGGCTACTATTGAATTCAAGGATTTGAAAAGAAGGCAACCAAACAAGGCTCTTACTAATTAAGGGTAAAATTGTAAAGAAAATGTCTTCTTTTATTTACTTAGTATAAATAGCCTTATTTTATCATTTGGAAGACTTAGACTATGTTGAATTTTCATATTGTAGTATCTTCTTAGTGAGTAATTAGGGTGAACTCTTAGAATTGTTAGTTGACTTGTTTACTTGGTTAATTGAAGGTTTCCCATTTGTGGTTGTTGGTTTCCTTCAATTTTCCTTCTAGGTTTTTATTTGAGTTGTTGAAATCAATTAGGAGGTGAGGGTTATAGTCCCTTGCTGCGCATAATTTTAATAGTTTGAATTAAATCCACATATCCTTCTATCTTTGTTCCCTTTTCCCTTTCATTCTTTGTTGATCTTTAACGTAACCTGAGAGTCCCCAAACAAGTCTCAGAGTATCAAAATTCACATCATCGATTCGAAAGCGCATTAAAATTAAACACATAGTTCTATGGAATGGAAAAGTAGGACTCACGCTATAGGGATATCTTAGGTTAAGGGATTAGCATAGATTCATATAGCATATAGTACATAATGACTAAGGGGAGAGTAAGTATGGCTCACACTATAGGAGCGATTTGGGACTTAGAATCTTCCACATTTCCACATCAAACATATATATATATATAATTCTCATAATCAACCCATAATAGTCATATCCAAAGGATAACCACCATCATAAGGTTCAAATACATAAAATAACACATAGATCCAACGAGAGTCTACAAGATGTCCAACAATGCCTCTAGTCATAAGATAGGACTGGGGCCAAGACATGTTCCAGGCTCACCCCCAAAGTATAAATAACATAAAAAAAGAAACATAAGATAGAGGAATGGTGGCTTGTCCTTGGAAGATAGGACTCACAACAACCAATGTCTCAAAATCCGATCTAGCCATTGAACGATGGATGAAAGTAAACTTCGGTCCCTACATGGTGAGATCATGTAGGCAAAAGTACGCGTTAGTAAGTTTGAATGTACTTAGTATGTGGGGTGCAATGCATGTAACTTACCAAAACCTGCATAAAATTTTAGAAGACAAGGGCACAAAATATAGAAGGAGACTTATAGAAAGGAATATAACATAAAAAGACGCTATGAAATTCATGATGCATGAAATGAAAATGATGCTCATATACATAGTGAGGATAACCTTAACCGACTTTGAGTAAGACCAAGCGAGCTATTACTTGGAATCCCGATGAAATCCCCTCATTAATAAAGAGATGGTCTACTTGCCAAAGGTAAACCATACTTCACCTTATGGGACAACTCCCATTCCGCATGAAGTAACCTTCCTTATGGGACAACTCCTATTTCGGATAAGATTTTCACATATAGCATATCGACTCATATCATATATGTCTTCTCCTTATAGGAACAACTTTCATTTCGGAGGCATTTTTCCTTATGGGAACAACTCCAATTTCGGAAAGAAAACCTATGCTAAACACATAGTTTAAGGAAAGAGAGCAAACCATCCATGCATCGGTGCTAAGTGGTCATCCCACTAGAATATATATATGTATACATATACATGCTTTCAAAGGAGACAATAGTCATTTTTCCAAATCTTTTCAATGCATCCTTATTCTTAAAATAAATACCATTCATAATAATCCATGCTTAGGCTCAAATGCCAAAATCATAGTTTATAGTTATAATACTCATGTACAGGAATAGCCCATTCATATCAATATGGTGCAAGCACCCAAGATGCTCAAAGAGCCATAATCAATAGACATATATGTGTTCACAATATTGTCATAACCAATACCTTATCAAAATCACACCATAGAACATAATTGGGCTTAACGCATAACATAATTTCCATAATTTCTCATGAACATGAATGCATATGCTATGGATGATGTAAGAATGACATGACTAATAGAGATTCAATCTAAAACCATCAATATAATAAGAAATTCTAGTGAAAACATAGTTAAATTAATTTGAAATCATAATATAATCATTCATGCGTAGATTCAAACATTTAAGGACCATGCATATTCAAATGTTCTTAATATCAATGTATTCCAATATTTTAAAGCTTAATTCATCTTTAAATCCATCGATAAACATAACTCATTCATTGTTGGAATTTAAGAAATTGAAATATCTTAAACCCCAAATTAAAGTAAGAAAAATTTATGTAGATTTCTCGAAAATAGTTTGGGTCTCCTTGATTGGGAGTAACCAAGGATAAAAACCCATATACCTTCACCAAGATGGAGGAAACCCCAAAGCATTTTCAAAAGAATTGAGTTCTATAGCTCAAGTGTTGAAATCTCCAAGAGTTCTTTTGTGGAAAGCTTTTGAGAGGATTTAAAAATATGATGAGGGACTTTGAATGTTTGAAATAGGTTTTAGTTCCTTAAATGACCATGGAATAGTGTAGGAATTCCCAAAATATCAATAGAAATAACCAGATTTACAAAAATACCATTAATGAATCAGGTAAAAAATTTGGTCGGAACCACTACAAGAGAGGGTTCACGGCCCGTGTGGCCTTACACGGTCCGTGAACTTCCCCATGAACCCACACTTGGCCAAAATTCTGGAAGTTGGAACTTGACTTCAATGCTTAGAAAATAAATCGGCTAAGTCCTACACGGAGGGCACCACAGGCCGTGTGGAGTTACACGGTCCGTGTGACTACCCTTGCCCCGTCTCTTTAGAAATTTTTGGATGGAAAGGGAGCCCCAAGGCTGGCCACATGGCGAGTGAGCCTAGTTTTTCCCCATACGTAGTCCCAAAAAGTTGTTGGTTCAAGCTCAAGGTCATGCACACGGGTCGTTAAAGCGTACAAGATGTGATACCACACCTAAAATATATTCTTGGGAAGAAATTTTATGATGGCACGTCCACACAGCTCGTGAGAAGTCACACAGCCCGTGTGGCCTACCTTAGATAAATGGTGACAGCACATCACAGGAGGGCTTTACAAAAACATGCATAACTTTTTCATCCGAACTCCAAATCAGGTGAAAGTACATGCGTTGGAAAGCTAATTCAAAGGGATTTAATTTGATAGTTTTTGGCTCACCCAATTCCATTTGTGCTGAGATACATGACCCCTTAAATTTGACCTTTCTATCAGTACTAGTGAGAAACTTAGCCAACAGAATTCCTTTGAACTTTGCTCAATGTAGGAGACCCATGATGGCCTTAAACAATAAAAATAAGCTTGAATTAAAGGTTTGGGCGTGAACTTAGGTTTATCTTGGAGGTTCTATGGAAATCCCCCAGTTAGAGTTTGAAAAGAGGATTCGAAAAGCGTTTGAGCAAGTGAATGAGAAGCTAAGTTCTTAGAAAAAGATCAAATACTAATAAAGGAGTTTACATGGATTTGGGGGTAGTTACACAGCCCGTGGAGCCTTCCATAAGGTGTCACCTTGGCCCAAAACTTCAAGCGTCAGTAAAGCTATACAAAATTTTGAGTCCTTACATCACTCCCCCTTGGAAACATTCATTCTCGAATGTTCAAGAACAAGGCTTGAAAGGCTTGAATTAAAATATGAAACTTCTAATCACAAGGTACTATGTATAATTCATCATTTGAAAATCATCACGTCATTAAGACTCATATCAAAACGTATTTAAATCATTCAAAACATCATGTCATATCATGAGACTCAAGAGTGAAAGAGTTAGGACCATTGAGAAAAGGAAGAACCTAATGTCATAAGCTTAAGTAGATCGGAAAGGATAGAGGTATCGTCACATCAAACTTGATCCCACTTTCTATATAGCCTTTTCCACATGTTGATCCTTGTTTCGAAGCCTCTCCACTTGCCCATCTAAGAGCTCAACCAGAGCTTCCTCATAAGACAAGTTCTACCCAATCTCAACGCCGTCCAAAGGAACAATAGCACTAGTATTACCAACCAACTTCCTCAACTTAGACACCTAGGAGAACCGAATGCTTAAAACTCAAACCCGGGTGTAAATCCAATCCATAGGCCACATTCTCAAACCACTCAACCATCTCATAATGACCTTCATACCTAGAATTTGACTTGCCCTTTTGTCCTAAAACACATCACACCCTTCATAGGTGTGACCTTCACATATACCCCAATCAACAACACGAGAATCATGATCCCTCCTTCCTAAATCCAACTAGACTTTTGATTACATCAAACCATTTTCAACTTTTCCTTAATTATTTACACTCTTGTCATAGCCTCAAACACCAAATATGGGCCTATTGAAGTTATCTCATCTAACTCAAACCATCCCACCAAAGACCTACACCTTCTAACACACAAAGCCCCAAAAGGTGCCACACTAATGCTAGCATGAAAGCTATTGTTGCAGGCCATCTCAATAGGTGGTAGATGACCATCCCAATTAATCATGAATTCTAGCATACAAGACCTTTACATGTCCTCCAACGTTTGAATTTTCCTCAATATTGAAAGTAGTATCAATCGATAAGAAATAAGCTGACTTAGTCCTCCAGTCAGCAATACCCCAAAATGAATCAAATTGCTTCGATTCCAGGGCAAATCAACCATAAAATCCATGTTTTCCTCTTCCTACTTCCAAGTAGAAATTTTAATATCTTGAGCCAAACCACCGGGTCTTTGATGCTCTACCTCTTTTTGTTGACAATTAGAGCGTTTGGATACAAACTTAACTACACCCTTCCTCATATCATGTGACCAATACATTCCTCTCAAACCACAATACCTCTTAGTAGATCTCGACTGAATAGAGCAGTGAGTGTCACGGGCTTTACTCATGATCATATCCTTAAGACCATCAACGTCCAAAACATCAATCTATCTTGTTACCGAATTACACCATCTTCCCCTTGGGAGAAAACCTCAATCTTATTTCCAGCCCACCAACCTCTTCAACGATGGATCTAGATCTTGCCTAGCTATTACATTAAGAGCCACTAAGAATTTAACCCCGTTTTGAACATGAATGCCTCCATCATTAGAGTCGGCCATCCTAACACCCAATCTCGCCCAATGGTAACCATATTTGGCCCACTCTTCCTACCCTTCACCCCCATAAGCCACACTTCCAATAGATAGTCCACTAAGAGCATCAGTTACAATATTTGCCTTGTCGGGATGACATCATACACTCACGTCACAACCCTTTACGAATTCCAATCTTATCATTTGCCTCAAGTTAAAAGTACTTTTGAATGAACACATATTACAAACTCTTTTGGTCAGTGAAAATGTCCAAATACACCCCACACAACAAGTGTTTCAAAATTTTCTAGCCAAACACCACTACCACTACTCAAGATCATGCAATGTACTTATGCTCATTCACCTTATATTGCCTTGATGCATAAGCTATCACCTTACCATGTTTCACAAGTATACCACCTAACCCAATCCGAGAACAACACCATACACCACCAACTCATCTAAGGCATCGCTAATGTCAAATCAAGAGCTGATGTAAACCAATCTTTCAATGCTTGAAAACTCCTGTTATATCCATCTGACCATGCCAACTTGCCATTCATTTGAGTTAACTTTGTCAATGGAGATGCAATAGGTATGAAACCTTCAACAAACCTTCCATCATAACTAGCCAACTAAAAAAAACTTTGAATATTCGGAGGAGCAAGATTGCTAAACCATGCACACCCTTCACTAACTCTCATCTAATCTGCTAAGTAGGAGGAATGTAAGTTTGGTTCCAAAAGGTTGCCTTCCTATGTCTTGTGGTGCTGAGTGATTGTATTAAGGTGTACCCTAGTAAGATGAAGGTTAATAGAGATTGACCTAGACCTTTGAATCCTTCGCATATTAGGAGCTTATTTGGCTTAGTAGATTATTATCAGAGGTTGTGAATAGGTTTCTTTCTATTACTTCTCCTATGCTATAGTTGATCCCAAGTAAGAATTATTTGAGTGGACCGATGAGTGTGAATTGAGTTTCTCAAACCCTGAAAGTTAAACTTGTGTCAGCTCTATCTTGGCTCTAAAGGGAGGATTGGAAAGGGGTTTTTCGTTATTATGATTCTTTAAGGAATTGGTTTGGGTTGGAGGCCTCGGGGTGGTTTGGCTACTTATACATCATGCTTCCTATGAGTGTAGGGCCCGAAAGGTTGTTTTATGATGGTTAAGGATGGATTATCTATTTGATCAACTACAATGGGCTAGACACTTCTCTATTATTGATTTTTGCTCCGGGATTTGTCCCAAGTGAGTATGAGGGTAGGTGAGATCCCAAATTGTCCAATTGCACTAGTAGTGAGCATTTGAGTAGTGGTCGAGTTGTTTGGTTGACTTATGCACCGGTTATGTTTATGGGTTTGATGAATAGGGTCTTAAAACCCTACCTTGGCATCTTTGTGGTGATCTCTATTGGTGGAGGATTGAATTATTTAAGGCTTGTGAACCATTTGGGGGCAGTGTTACAAGTCTTAGGGGATGAGATGTTATTTTCTAAATATGATATGTGTGAATTGAGGGTAACAAGAAGGTGGTTAGAACTCCTTTTGAGGAATACGATATGAATGTGCATCGTTTTCCCCCAATAAGTCCAATGTTGTGGTCCGTTCTCTAATTAGGGTGCCTACGGGTAGCCAAGCATATGTTGATGGTGGTGATAAAGATATGCCTAGGGAGGCCCCTCGGTTGGCTAGATTGGGAGTTGGGTTGGAAATGGTTGGTAATGGTGGTGGTGTTGTTGTTGATGGTTCTAAGCCTTCAATGGTTGATGAGGTAAAAGCAAAGCTAGGTCTTGATTCCTCGTTAGAATTGAAGGCCCTGGTGAAAGAGGACATGGTGGAGGTTTTCTCCCAAGGAGGAGATGGTACCTTAGGTACGAAGGTAGGTTGTGTATTCCTTCTGTTGATGGCTTAAAAGATAGGATCCTTGATAAGGCTTATAATTCTTCTTATTCTATTCACCCCGGTTCTACCAAAATGTTTAGAAATTTGCAGGATGTGTATTCGTGGGGAGGCATGAAGAGGGACATTGCCAAATTTATTTTTGTTGTCATAGTTGTCAATAAGCTGAACATCAAAGACCGAGTGGCCTAAACCAAGACATAGAGATTCCCACTTGGAAGTAGGAGGAGATTAATATGAATTTTGTGGTTGGATTTGAAATGACCCCAAAAAGCGCCCGAAAATGTGCCTCAGAAGTGTCCGGAATCATAATTTTCATATATCTCTAAATCTGTACGTTATAAAAAATCTAACTTCATATTCTTGATCAGGGGGTCATGGCGGCAGTTGCTTGAGGGATACTAATGCTTTTTATGGTTGTAGGGAAGTTGGGCTTAACGTGATGGATTGCCCTCGAAATGAAACAAGGGTAAGGAGGTTCATCCACGAGGTGCTAATGCATTTCCTTTGGAGAGAGGTGGTTGACAAGATGGTGGCCAAGGCACAATCTGTTTTATTCTTTGTATGGGAGCTAAAGGGTTGATGAGTTGCCCGATGTCGTCACCTTTGTTGAAAATCTTTGATTTTGATGTGTATGGATTGATTGATCTCGGTACCACTCTTTCTTTTGTTACCCCCTTTGTTGCCAAAAGGTTCCATGTTGAAGCCGGATTGTTGAATGAGACATATGAAGTATCTACTCCTATTGGTGCATCTATTATTGCTAGAAAGGTCTATATAAAATTTTACCATTTGCATCTTGCATAAAATATTGCCTTGTGATGTTGTTTGAGTTGGATATGGTTGATTTTGATGTCATTCTTGGGATGGATTGGTTGCATGCATACTATGCCTCTATTGATTGTAGAACCCATAGGCTCAAATTCCTATTCCCAAATGAACCCATCCTTGGGTGGGAGTGTAATGATGTGGTGGTCAAGGGTAGGTTTATCTCTCTTATTAAAGCCCATTACTTGATCTCTAAGGGGTGTATTTATCAACTTGTGAGGGTTAGGGATGTGGAGTCCAAATTTCTTCCCCTAAAGTCAGTTTCGGTTGTAAATGAGTTTCTTGATGTCTTTCCAAATGACCTTCCCCGTGTTCCTCCATAAAGGGAAATAGTCTGTGGTATAAACCTCCTTCCTGATACTCAACCCATTTTTATTCCCCCTTACTCCATGGCCCTGGTGGAGTTAAAATATTTGAAAGAACAATGGAGGGACTTGTTGGAGAAGGATTTTACTAGGTCTAGACAATCCTCTTGGGGTGTATCGGTGTTGTTTGTGAAAAAAGAAGGATGGGTCTCTTATAATCTGTATTTACTACATGCAACTCAATAGGGTCACCATCAAGAATAGGTATCATCTTCAAAGAATTGATGACTTGTTTGACAATTCCAAGGGGCTAGCTACTTCTCTAAGATTGATCTTCAGTCTGGGTATTATCAAGTGAAGGTGAGAGAGTATGACATTCCCAAACACACGGCCTTCTGGACTAGGTCTGGGCATTATAAATTTGTGGTGATGTCCTTTGGGTTGACCAAAGCACTGGCTATCATCATGGATCTTATGAATAGGGTCTTCAAACCCTACCTTGATTCATTTATTGTGGTATTCATTAATGTATTTTGATGTATTCTTGTGGTGAGAAGGAGCATAGGGCTCATTTGAGGGTTGTGTTGCAACGATTGAGCGAGGAGAAGTTGTATGCAAAGTATGAAAAAATACAATTTTTGTTAAAAGAGGTTGCCTTCCTAGGATATGTGGTGTCGGGGGATGGTATTAAGGTGGATCCTAAGAAGACAGATATGATTAGAAATTGGCCTAGACCATTGACTTTGTCGAATATTAGGAGCTTCTTGAGTTTATTGGGTTACCATCGGGGGTTTGTGAATAGCTTCTCTTCTATTGCTTCTCCTATGACAAAATTGACTCAAAAAAGTTAAGTTTTTGTGGATCGATGAGTGTGAAAGGACCTTCCAAACATTGAAAGATAAGCTTGTGTCTGCTCCTATATTATCACTACAGGAAGGGCTAGAGAGTTTTTCTGTGTATTGTGATTCTTCTAGAGTTGGTTTGGGGTATGTTCTAATACAAAATGTTAAGGTGATAGTCTATGCTTCTAGACAACTCAAAGTGCATGAAAAGAATTATCCTACTCATGATCTTGAATTGCCGCCATAGTATTTGCTTTGAAAATTTTGTGACATTATTTGTATGAGGTGCATGTTGATGCGTTCCCGATCACAAGAGCCTCGAATATGTCTTCAGTTAAAACGTTCTCAACTTGAGACAAAGAAGGTGGCTAGAACTTCTTAAGGATTATGATATGAGTGTGCATTATCATCCCGATAAGGCTAATGCAGGGGTAGATGCTTTGAGTACGGTATCTATGGGTAGCCTAGCTCATGTTGATGGTAGTGATGAAGAGGTCGCTAGGGAGGTCCATCGGTTGGCTATACTTGGGGTTAGGTTAGAAGAGGTTGGTAATGGTGATATTGTTGTTGTTTGATGGTTCTAAG